>JASDQU010505687.1:0-13828 GCA_032191745.1 Picea mariana | reverse complement strand
CTTTTCATAAGGGAATAAGGATGCAGATGGAAGCGTGGACTCTCTTAGATGGAGGGAGTTGATTATATAATTCCAAAAGAAAAACATGCACTCATACATGAAGAAATGGTTAGGAGGGAGATAATCCTATGATCCATTGAAGATGATGAAGTATATATCCATGGTAGCATCCATGAAAGGAAGTACGTGTTTAGTTCGACCTCAGAAGAAGTCTTCTTTGAAGAGAAGCCTTAAAGTATCCCTAGTTGTCCATCCACATCAGTGAACCTATAATGAAAGGAAGAAGTGAAATGTTTAGGGCATGGAATCTATAAGAAAATCCATGGACCCAAGAGATAAAGAAAAACATCAGGTAGAACATGAAGATTCCAAGAAAGAAAGAGAAGCCAGAACAACTAATCACTATATTAAGAATCACAAGATCACCAACCTGATATGAACTCAATAAAAGAAATCAAACAGAGGAACTGAAAATTGTGATGAAGAATAGTGTATATATATGAAATCATTGCAATATTTAGAACTAGAGGTTCTCCCAGATTGAGGGAGAATACTATGATGATTACTTGTTCCAACAAATCAGACATACCTCTACATGAGTCTTTATATAATCTGCAATATCCATGGGTTGGAGTTCTACATCAGATGAATGAAAAGACTTTTCTCCATAGCAATTGAACAAAGATCATATAAAGAGCAACCTCAAGAATTTGAAGCATACCATAAAGAGACCCTTGTATGTAGATAGAAGAAGATAACTTGGTGGAGAACCTCCAGTGCATAGCAGAAGCATGGTGAAGATTTTCTATAACAGAGATATTGTATCAAGATGATTACTCAGAAGGTCAGATCTCATGATGACAGAAGAAGTGCCACATGGATATGTTCCATTTTTCTAACAATGATATACTTTATTGATCAGAGCTACATGAAGCCTTCAAAGAAAACTAGTGTTCCAGACCAAAGTACATTTGAAATCAAGCATTACATTATCCTTGATGAAGTCCATAAAGGAGAAAGTGGTTCTCCAATACATATCTCCACAGATGAGCATATAAGCACACATTTTTGGTAAAGCTTATGTCCAAGATGAAAGAGTTTGCATACTCAAGATAAAGCTCGTGGAGACGACTTCCTTACTGAAAAAGGAAGAGATGAATCGCAGGTTGGGAGGGAGCACTGATGTATTATTTATTGATGGACAATCATTTCTCAGTTCTAAAAATGGTCCAGGATGAGCAGATACTTTCCAGTTCGGAAAGTGGATTGAGATTTCTAACGGACAGACATTTTCCAGTTTGAAAAATGGTCCAGATTGATGATGTACCATAGACAACGACTTCCCATTGTGGTTAACATGGGAAGTGGTCTAGGGCAGTCTCTCTTCTTCAAGTTTACTCAAGAAGACTGGCCCGCCTCACCAGACAACGATTTCACATTGTGGTTAACATGAGGAATGGTTTGTTTTGGAGGTTGGTGCAAGACATTCATTTCCTCTTGTGGTTAACATGGGAAATGGTTCAGACAGTCATTCCTTAGGGAAGATTCATTCTCTCCAAGATGCACTTTGTTTAGTGCCGGAAGAATGGACCAAGGTGGGGAATGGTCCAGTTTCAGCAATCAGGGACATACATTCCTTAGGGAAGATTCATTCTCTCTAGGTTACACTTTGTTTAGTATTGGAGGAATGGCCCAGGGTGGGGAGTGGTCTAGGCTCAGAAAATCAGGAAAGTTATTCTTCCTTGCTTGAGAAGAATAGTCCAGATAGCTCATCATTGTTGTCTTACCTTTTTTAGGGTAAATACTCTTCTGAGATATCACAGATGTGAGTGGAATAATGGCCCATATGATTCAATTTATATCATAGCATTGTTTATGTGCAAGTTGATATCAGATGATTGTTATGAAGGTTGTATGTCTCTAGACAATATACTATTTTGGTGGATGTGTTCCACTGTTCGATCAAGTACCTGTGTGCTACTTGGTGTGGTAGTATACCACTAGATTGCAGTTGTGTACTACCATGGATAGACACAGTTGTTTTATATTGAATGATATTGTTCCAATTGACTTGAAGACAATCAACAGTGTTGAAAATGATTATCAACTAGATGGATGATCAATGAACAGAGATTTCCTAGACAGAAATGGTTCAAAACATTTATTCTTATAGATTAGAAGAATGGTTCTTGTGTCACTCTGTGGAGTGAGCATCATGTTTGATTACTTAGATAGAGTACGCTTCTGAGAGATGATGCAGCTGATGATTCTAATGGTGATGATGGTGCTCATGATCTAGTCATAAGATAGTCTATACAACTATGTTGATGCTACCGGATGAATGGTATGTTTGTGCTCAAGACCCCTACCTGTAATACCTCCCTAGCTAGGAGGGGGTGTTGATATTATGGTAGATGTGGGAGGTATTTACCTCCACGTGTAAACCTAACAAGAATAGAATACTACAGGATGCAAGAAGAAACCCTAATGAGTTGGCTAATAACCCTAGAAGACATGTCAACTCAAGAAGATAACTTGTATTAGGTTATTAGCCTCTAAGAGAAGAAGTCGGCCAAAAGAAATAATATATATTGAATAGATAGATACCCAGAATGAGAATTTGGCCTAGGCAGTTAGCCAGAATTACTATAAATACAGGAGGCCAGTCTTCATTCTAGCAGGTAGTCTCAAAATTATAGAGCAGCACTTGTGCGCACTGCAATACCCAGTTTTGTGCGCAAGTTTGGAGGAGAGCTGCCATTAAAGATGCTTCTTCTAGCAAATCAAGTTTGGATTGGAATATATCTTGGTTAGGGTTTGGACTATCTGATCATCTCTTGTTGGTGCACTATCCTTGGGGAAAGGAGCGCTACCCCTTGTTTGGCTATCTATCCTAGGGTTTGCTTCCGGAGTGATTCTCTGTCAAGGTTAAGGTGCTCAGAGGGTGGATTCGGCTTTGTGGTTGGGTGACAATAGTGATATTGTCGATTGTAAAATGAGAACATCCATTCATATTCTAACAGTCGGATTATTAGGACCCACTACCGTGGAAGATTCGGGCAAGGCCCATAGGATACATGCAGTGTTAAACAACTGCCAGGTTGAGCATCAATCCACTGTGCTAGAGTCGTTATATACAATTGCAGGAGAGTATGCACAAAGGATGCAAGTTATACGCAATATTAGTGCTAAATGAAAGAGGTAAGGTGGAAGGATTGGAATACCTTACAGTAGTACGACCGTTGTTGACGTGTTTCTAGAAGAGTTACCCAGATTGTCACCCGAAAGAGTGTTGGAGTTTACAATCGACTTGAAACCTAGAACTAAATCGATAGTAAGAACACCTTATCATATTTCTACACCTGAGTTACAAGAGTTGAAAATGAAATGGAAGGAGTGGTTGGAACTAGGACTTATACGTCCAAGTGCGTCACCTTAGGGTGCACCTATTATTTTCATAAGAAATAAGGATGGGTCATGGAGACTTTGTATTGACTATCGTCAATTGAACAAGGCAAAAATCAAGAACCAATATATGTTTCCAAGAATAAACGATTTGTTTGATCAAATGAAAGGCATGACGATGTTTTCAAATATAGAATTGAGATTAGGATATCACTAGTTACGAATTAAAGAGGAAGATATTCCTAAGAATGCATTCAAGGCGAGATTCAGACACTTTGAGTTTACGATTCTACCATTGGGACTGACAAATGCCCTAGGGGTATACATGAGTTTGATGAATGGGATGTTCCATGAATATTTGGACACATTTGTTCAAGTATTCATTAATGACATACTGATATATTCTTGGAAGATGGAAGAACGTGACGAACATTTGCGCTTGGTACTAAATTGTTTATGATAAAACAAATTATATGGGAAACTATCGAAATACTTGTTTTACCAATAAAGGATTCATTACTTAGGGCATGTTATATCTGGTGAAGGCATCACTATGGAATCCTGCAAAGGTAGAGGCCATTATGGAATGGCTTACCTCAATGAATGTACAATAAGTACGTAGATTTATGTGTTTAGTAGGATATTATAGATTGTTTGTCAAAGGTTTTTCAAGGATAGAAATTCTGATCACGGGATTGTAGAAGAAAAACAAGAAGTTTTTATGGAGTGAGAAATGTGTGGAAGAATTTCAAAGGCTTAATGAGTTGTTGACAACAACGACAATACCGAAGGTCCCCGACATGGACAAGGATTTCTTGGTATGCCTAGCCCCATCCAAGGAAGGTTTAGGCAGAGTACTGATGCAAGATAGTCAAGTGATCACTTACATATCAAGGAAATTTAGAAAGCATGAGGATAACTACGCAATGCATGATTTGTAGTTATTCTCCATTGTGTATGCCTTGAGAGTGTGGAGACACTATCTGATTAGAAGGAAATTCAAACTAAAAAAATATCATTGTGGATTGCAACACATATTTACGCAGAGTGACTTGGACACATGACAGAGGCATTGGTTGAAATTGCCTAGTAAATACGACTTTGAGATTTCTTAGATTAAAGGTACGGTGAATAGAGTGGTTGATGTGTTGATTCGAAGACAACACATATTTTCGGTAATACCTCTCTAGACGAATCTTCGAAAAAAGATTCTAACTTTACAAATCGACGATGATTGGTACAAGGAGGTAAAGGAAAATATTGGTGGGGATACCATGATGGTGCCGAGGTTTGAAGGATATACGCTGAATAGTGATAGATTGATGAGGTATAATAACAGGATTTATGTACCTCCTAACAACAAACTAAGAAGTTTGATCTTAAGTTAAGCCCATAGAGCAGTGTACATGGCTCATCCGGGAGCCACGAAGATGAAGATTGACCTTACACCTTATTCTTATGGAAGGGAAGGAGGGAAGGCATAGTTAGCTACATAGCTAGATGTATGGAATGTTGGCAAGTGAAATATGAACATAGACATCCGGCAGGATTACTACAACCACACACTATTCTGGAATCGAAATGGGAGGTCATTTAGATGGATTTTATTTTTGGATTGTCATTGATGGAAAGGAGGAATGACTCAAATTTCATGGTAGTTGACACTCTAACAAAGAGTGCACATTTTATCCCTATGCGTACAACGTATCAGGTGCTAGACATAGCTAGAGTTTTTATCAGTGAGATTCTGAGGCTACATGGTGTGCCAGAAAGTATCATATCCAATAGAGGATAGATGTTTATAGGACATTTTTGGACCAGTTTCCAAGAGGCTTTGGGGACACAAATGAAATTTAGTACATCATACCACCCTAAGAAAGACAGGAAAATAGAAGAAACGAACCAAATTTTGGAAGATATGTTTCATATGTATGTGATGTACCAACAAAAGCGTTGAAAATATTTCTTTCCTATAGTAGAGTTTGTGTACAACAACAACTATCAAAGTACCATTAAGATGGCACCATTTGATTTTATGTATGGGCGACCATGTCAGATGTCATTGAGCTAGGATCGACTTGAGGATAGGGTCCTGGTAGGACCAGAAGCGATCCAAGAAATGGAAGAAAAAATGCAAAGGATAAGACAAAAGGATTAAAAGAAGTGCAATATCAACAACACACTTATGCTAATGCACTTTGTGTTCACCGTAATTATGAAGTCGGTGACCGAGTTTTCTTGCGGGTGAAACCGCACAAGAGTTTGATCGAGTTTGTAAAGGGTGCTAAACTATCTCCTAGGTTTGTGGGAGCTTTCAAGGTTGTGGAAAAGAAAGGACTCATGGCCTATCAACTAGCATTTCCTGATTCTTTTAGGCATATGCACGACGTTTTTCATGTATCTCTTTTGAGACATTATGTTAGTGATCCTACACATGTGACTAACATGATTTATTTTCATGTGTCTGATAAGGGTTCACTCATGGTGGAGCCAATCCGCATTCTGGACCATCGCATTCAACAACTACGGTGTCGAACAATCGATCAGGTCAAGATCCAGTGGGACAATTATAGTCCACACTCTGCTACCTGGGAGGACACATATGATCTTCGCCAACAATTTATGTATTTGTTTGATACACTAGACATATAGATCTTGTCAGATACTTTTTTTACTGCATTTTATATATACTGTACAACTTTGAGATGAAATTTAAAACAAGAGGGGGTGTATTTAACATCTCACTCTTTCGAGCACATGTTATTGACTTATTCTTTGAGGACACTTGTGTGAAAGTGATCCAGTTATAGTGTATGGTTGTTTTTTTCACTTATGTATTCTTATGATGAAGTTGATGGATGATGATTTTATGTTATTGATATATGAGTATTGACAGATGTTATTGACGAGTTTCCCGAGTGTGCAAGACACTTGACAGATTGTGGATGTTGATGGAATCAATGGACCTACTTGGACTCTAGATTGAGTCAAGGGGTGGATTGTATTGGTTTGAGTATTCATATATGCATATGTGACATATGATCGATTATAGTAGGATTTTATATATGGATCAATGACAGTGTTTCGTTGATGGATGTAGGTTGATGAATTCTTGTTAATCTGACTCACATAAGGAGTAAAGGGGCCATGCACATAGATTAGATATTGAGGGAGAGTTGTGGTAGAGTCTCTATCACAACCTACTAGCACTCTCGTCATGGCTCAAATTTTAGGTTAACGATTACCTAGTTCAATAGGTCCACGATGTCGTGAGGGAAGACTAAGACAATATCTCATGAATATTTCTAAGGGACGTGCAATAAGAAAGGGTCCTTATTCCTTATAATCCCTTAGTCTCTCACAAGGTCGCCTGGATGGAGTGTTGACTCCATGGGTTGTACAACTACCAAAACCATTCAAAAGGCGAGTGGGACCCTTCGATGGAAGGGAGTGCGTCTTGAAGGGAACATTGCATGAATTAAAAAGAAACTCGAGTCCACAAATTTAGGTGGCCTAGAAAAACAATAAATTATTTTGACATTGTCATATTTAAAATAATTAATTAATGAGTAAATTATTAATTATAAATCCTTATAAATTTTCAAATAAAATTTAATTAAGCCTAAGTCTAAATTTTGTAAAGAGGCTAAACTGAAATTAATAACTAAATCAAAAGGGGAATGAGGTAAATAAGTACAAGAAATAAGTAAAATGAAGTAATCATAAAGATTTTATTTAAGGAACATATGTGTAAGAATATATTAAAAGGGAGTTTTTAAAATAAGAAAGAAACAAAAATGAGAGAATGTGTATGCATAGAAAGGAATCTAGAGTCTAGTTAACACTAGTCTAACTAGAAGAATACTTTTATTTTAACTCAACTCAGATTTAGTGAGAGGTCAGTCATTAGACGGGAATAAGGGGAATAAAGAGATAACTAGGAGTGATTTAAGGAGAGATTTTAGGATGGGTGGGGGAAATTGAATTTACTTAGATAAAATGTGGAATTACTTGTGCAACTTAGGGAAATGGTGACACGTGTAAGGGGGAAATGATTCCAAATTATCTAATTAATAATTGAATTAAATGTGCAAGTGGGAATGTGTCATTAAGGAAACTCCTATAAAGAAAATGGCTTGAAGGGAAAAAAGGTCACACTGGTTATGGGTAAAGTTATGCTGTAAAATTTTTTATTGGTTTTACTTATGAGAGTTGGGATACCTAGCTTGAGAGAAAGAGAGTGTTGGCTCTACCTTGCGAGGAAAGCTCGGAGATAGAGGATTTTTGGTCATGTGTGTGCATGGCCCCTTTGCGGATCAAGGGGCTAATGGGGAAGACGAGTACTGCTAGCATTGGATGTGAGGTACCGGTGAAGTCTCAACGATTAACAAGCGGAAGATCGGAAGGAGTCCCAGTGCAAAGATCATCTCCAGGTCCATCTTCATCGCCGGTTATGGTATTATTTTCTGAGATTGAAATTGTATTAAGATTTAATTGGTTAGTGAGTCTTATAATTTTTTCCTAAAATGATTGTAATTGTAAACTTGAATTTGACGAGTCCTTGATAGTTTTTAATGGAACCTAGAAGACAAATTTATGATAATTGTTCTTATCTTGATTTCTCAAAATGATTTAATGGATGCCCGTGATTGCTTACTAGAGTTTTAATTAGATTATTATTTTATATGGAATCCATAAACACAAAAATGTCTCATTTGCATATGACAAGAGAATATGTATTATATTTAGTGGTGCGTAGGAAATTTCCCAGAAGAATGAGTAACCCCTACGACTACTTTTTCGAACTTTAAATTTTTGAGATTTAGAATTCTATACAGTGCTGTCGAATTTAACCTTGGGTTCCTTTCCTTAGACATTTGTTGAGTCAAGGGGATATTTTCGCAGTGCATTGGTCTTGCACCCCTCATCGTCACTCTCCCGGTGGTTGACACTTGGTGTAGTATCGATACTTCCTATGCCCGGCTCTTAGTTATTTTTTTGAGCTCTTTTCCTTGACAGGTTTCGAGTTGCTTAGAGCGTCAATCTTTTCCATTCTTCCTGGAAAGAATCTGATTTTCTTGAGCACCTTTCCTTGCTATTTTACTTGATGGATTTTGAGTTTCTTAGAGCGCCAATCTTTTCCCTTCTTCTTGGACATAATCCTATTTGCTTGAGCACCTTTCCGTGCTCGTTTCCTTGACATATTTTGAGTTTCTTAGAGCACCAATATTTCCCCTTCTTCCTTGATAGAACCTGATTTTCTTGAGCACATTTCCTTGCTCTTTTCCTTGACGGATTTCGAGTTGCTTAGAGCACCAATATTTTCCCTTCTTCCTGGACAGAATCTGATTTTCTTGAGTGTCTTTCCTTTCTCTTTTCCTTGATGGATTTCAATTTTATTAAAGCACTAATCTTTTCCCTTCTTCCTGTACAAAATATAATTTGCTTGAACTCCTTTCCTTTCTCCTTTCCTTGACGGATTTCGAGTTGCTTAGAGCGCCATTCTTTGCTCTTTTTCCTTGACATAATTTGTATGCTCAGTGCGCCATCCTTGCTCTCCTCGGCCATAGATGACTGGAGTCTCCCTGGATATTTTCCTGTAGTTTTTCGGCCAAGGATTATTCCTTCAACTATGGCATGGAAGTCACTCATTGATTTGTATGAAACTTACCATGTGTTTTTACCTAGACTTTACCTTGCAATTTTCAGCAAGACTTGACCGTACCCATGAGTTTTCTGATGACCTTTGTGTGGCTATTATTTTAGATCGAAATTCCTATTATTGATTCGTCTTGCTTCCTTGAATATAACCTCAGATTCCCATAATTTTTTGTGCTTATGTTTTCAATGATTAACCATATTGAATTATCCGGCAGTCATCACTCAATGGCAGTCTTTGGATTCAATTACTTATTTTTCTTAAGTGTATTTAATTCTCGCATTCACCTATTGAATCCATCTCTTGGGAGTCCCTTGTGTTACTCCACCTTAAATTTTTAAAGGGTTTTTCAATCAACTATGCAACCCTTTTTCCATAACATAACTGCTTCCCTATCCTTATCCTTCCTAGAAGGAGGTAATTTCCTTGGAATCATAAACTTGTGTCGAATAAGTTTGGGTCTCTCCCATTTTTTTAGTTGAAGGGTAACATTGAGTTCTTATAATTTTAATCACATAAGATCGTGGTATTCTATAAATTCCTCTTAATGTATGTATATACTATTATGAAAATATGACCATAAGTTAATTTGCGATCTTCATTATTTTACCACCTGGATATGTTTAATAGTTGGAATCAATATCCTTATGCATAATATGACTGAATAGTTTCTTTATGTAAGAACTTATAAGATAGCTTATGAACTTATGTTGTGTGAGCATGGTTGATCTTCTTATAATATCCGTGAAGTTGTAGCTTGAGATCCTTTCTTACTGCTTGATATGATTAATGTTATTTTCAGTTTAGAAAATGAATATGAAAATTTATCCTTGAATCCTTATTACATTGTTTAATAAGACGTGTTATGTTATTAAGAAACACAGTGAGATGCTTCAGGGCCTTCCCTCAATGTAAAGATGAAGCAATGGATAATTGAAGATTGATTGAATGAACCTGACCTCACCATTTACTATTGATGATTACTCTTGCCCCATGAAATTAATGTGATGTATGATTGGTTATATGATTAGATTAATTCTGGACCATGAAAAAAATTGCTAATTAATCTTGCGCCATGAAATTAATGCAATTTATGATTGTTTATGTAGTTTGCTTACTCTTGCGCAATGAAAATAAAGTTGATGATTACTATAGCACCATGAAAATAAAATTGATGAGTACTATTTCTCCTTGAAACTAAATTTGATGTATGATTGATTGAGTAAATACATTCTCTTGCACCATTACATTGATGTCGCTGTATGATTGATTGAGTAAATAGATTCTCTTGTCCCATTAAAATGATATTGATGTAAGATTGATTGAGTAATTAGATTCTCTTGCGGCATGAAATAATGTTGATGTATGAAATAAATAATGTTAATTCCCTTAATCAATCAATCTAGACTGGAATTATGAGTTGTGATTGATTAGGCGAATTAGACACCTCCATGTTTTTCATAACAATCACCATCCCTAAGACCTTAAGTGGTCAAAATCAATCGGATGAATCCTGGGCTTGAGTGTTTCTTATGTTTCCTGAAGGTCCTAACCATGCAGGATAGGTTAGGGTAGTTATTTTAGTATTCAGGACATGGTTGATCATTATTTGTAATTTGCTTCAATTGGTTGTGACGTGTTGAATGTCATTGCTATTTATGTTTATTTGTTGATCATGTGTCATTTTTAATTATGATGTTGTATTATTATGTATTGCTATGAATTATGTGATGAAGTTAATTTCCTAATGCTAAAAAGAAAAAAGAAAAAAATTACCTATTGTACATCGTTATTTGTTGTCGTAACAGAGGGGTCCCTGTCATAGCCTACTAGAACTCCCTCCGTGACTTGAACTATAGGTTAATGATTACCTAGTTCGAGAGGTACACGGTGCCATGAGAGTAGAGTGAGATAGCCACTCGCGAGGAAATCTAAAGGGCACGCAATAAGGTGGAATCCGTATTCCTTAGAATCTCTTAATCTCCCACAATGTCCACCGAGTGGAGTGTTGACTCCAAGAGTCGGACAAACTTCCAAAACTAGTCAAAGGCTAGTAGCACCCTTGGAGCACAGAGGTGCATCTTGAAGGGTGTGTTGCATAATTAAAATGTGAGTCAATAAATCTATATGGCCTAGTGAACTTAATGAAATATTTAGACCTTGTTAGAACATAGTATTAATTAATCAATAAATTATAGACTACAAATCTAACAAGAGTCTAATCTTAAGCTTAATACTAAGTCTAACTCTAAGTTTAAATGAGAGACTAAATAAAGATATTAAATAAATTAAAATAAAAGAGACAAAATCAAACTCTATGTAAAAGAGTAATAAAAAAATTAGAGGATGGGTAAAATGCAAATGTGCGCATGAAAATAGTAAAGGGATTTTTAAAATAGAAAGAAATTAAAACATGAGATAATAGATGTACACATAGAGTAGCAACTTGAGTTAATCTCCTAGAAATCTTAACTAAAAGAAGACTTTTAATTTTACTCTAACTAAGATCTAGTTAGGAGACACTCATTAAATGAGAATTTGGAGAACAAAGGGACAACTAAGAGAAAAAACAGGAACACATTGGGGAGAGTGACACACGTGTGTGGGTGAATAATCACTAATAAAATAATTTAAAAAAATTGAATTACTTGTGCATGTGGACAAGTGACAAAGAGATTTTATCTATAAAATAAATATGGTGGAAAGAGAATGGACTTACTTTTCTTGGTATTCTTATGCTGCAAATTTTTTGTTGGACTKTGTTTTACTTGTGAGATTTGGGATACCAAGTTTGTAAAAAAGAGTGGAAGCTCTTCCTTGCGAGTAAATCTTTGGGAACTATTTTTTACGGTTTTTTTCCATAGTCCCTGGAGGGGAAGAAGAGTACCTCTAACGTTGGCTGAGAGTAAATTTTTGGATTAGAAAGAGGATAAARGACATGGCGCAAGTTCCAATTGAAAATCAACTTCCTGGATCAGGACTTGGGTCACGGTACTTTACAATGTTTATATTAGAATAGCAGTAGAAGTTATGTAAATTCGTATGAAGAATACTTGGTCATTGTTGAAAGCTTATTCCTTAAAAGATACGTTTAAATTCTGTTGTGAAAAGACATTATAGATAGATGGAACTGATATGTTTTTCTGTATAATATAGAGCCTTAGAATGTTTAGCAACTGTATTATCAGATTTGATCGATAATTTGAATTCGATGATCGCTTAATTTGATGTTTGATTCTTGTTGGTCATACCATTAAAATGATGCGACTGGCCTCATGTTAAAGCATATACAATTTATTTTGCACTGAAATTACGATTCTATTGACTTCAAATTAATTTCCTCCACAGATGGTTTCCTCTCATAACTCAGAATATAACCTGTGCGAAATTGGTGCGTCCTCCGAATATTTTTTTGTGTTTAATTTTTCTACGTCACTATCTTGGATAGCTCAGTCATATCGTAACAAATTGTGAAACAATTTTACAACTTAACTTTTTCGTTCCTCCACGTCGTTTGTAAAGTTAACCACTGTTCTTATCATTCTTTATGGATACTCTTACTTGGTGTTTTAGAAATTCCAATCAGTGATCGCTAGACCGGTCGGGTTCAAATTTTAAGAGTGTTGTTCAAGTCCTGAAAGCCTCAGTCTTTATTGGTAAATTTGTAATTTATGATTAATATTTGTACTGTGAATTTCGAACCATTTCGTTCCTTCCCATTTAGGCGTAAATTTCACCATGAGTTACTTGAGACTAGTGGCATTATGTTGGTGGTCTATTGATCCCATTTTTTTGTGTTTTCTTGAAGTAAAATAAATTAACCAACCAACCTTATCTCATGCCAAACCTTTATCAAATCGATGAGTAAATTTCTCGTGAAAGAAATTTCTTTTGGATTTTCAGATGACAGGAAATTCTTGAATTACTCTACAATTGGAAACTCTGTGAGTAGTCTTATAGATATGACGGTTAGACAGGATTATATCCCGTCAAATTAAGGACTTGGCGTGTGCCCTATGTTTCCAAGTAAAATTTATTCCAGACTATCTAAGAAGAAAGTGACTCGAATAGAGACGAAATATCCTGTAGGAAGTGTCGACTGCAGTTAAGGAATGAGAGACTGCAAGTAGAGCGTAATATTTTGTCATATCGGAGTTTACATCAGAAAATCGATGATAATAATTAATTAAGCTGAAAAGGTGATTAACATTTTTTATTTTTTAAAGACCTCAAGTTTACTAGCCACGATTTTTACTCCAACTATTACTTATTGGGTCGGATTTTCCTGCTTGGAACTCTTACGCGTTATGCGTCGATTATTTAATACGGGTTCTGCAGTTCTTTAATATCCAATACTGACGTTCACCAACTACAAGTAACTTGTGGCTGTGCTAGTCCCACTCTCAATGAAGATAAAGTTGAACATTTTTTTTTACTAAACGTTTACCTCGTAAATCAGTATATTTTCATTTCAAAAAGGGTTATGATTTCTTCTATAAACTTTCATATTGTTCCAGAAAATACCAATCCTCATTCGATATTAGATTAATGATATGCGTCCCACATAAGAATACTTGTAATTATTATTTTTGAAAAACAAATCTGCAAAACAGAAACGAATTGCAGGACAGAGAAAGAATGAAGAACAAATCTGCAATAGCAGAAAACGGATTGCCAGGAACCGAATGCAAAAACACCACGCTGTGATCTCGTTATTGAATTGTGAATTTAAAGGAAATTACATGCATGAAATGCTTCGTAAAT
>JASDQU010505686.1:61565-84615 GCA_032191745.1 Picea mariana | reverse complement strand
ATCCACATCTCTTCTCAGAGATAGCTACCATCATTCAAGCAAGTGTTTCAGTTCTGCAGTTTTACAATTTCAGCCTATTTCATTTATTCAATAGAAGATCTTGTTCACTGTATATTTTTGGTGTTCTTCATATATATGAGTTCATTTTATTTAGTCTGTTAATCTGTTCGTTCCACTCCTAAATATGGATCACAATGAGAATATAATGTGATCATAAGAGGAGAAGAATCAAATAAATGCTTAGATGATGCAAATTCTAAACCAATTGTAGAGGCAAGCGAATAATGTATAGGGCTCAAGAAATGAGGAAGAAGGAAAACATCATGAAAGAAAAGACAAGTATAGAAGACTGACTCACTTAAAAAGTTATAGTAGAACTCATAGACACCAATCACCTCCTAACTCAACAAAGAAGTTTTATACATCTAAAAAATCAAGGAGTGGTCCAAAAGTGTCCATTTTTAGACATGAAAGAATAATATATGAGTTGGATAATTTTCAAGGAGAGCTTAGGAAGCTTAAACCACCATCATTTGATGGTGAAAGAGAAAGGGAAGATGATGTTGAAGATTGGTTTCTTGGAATCAAGAAGTATTTATATTTACACTACTACTCATCTAACCCAAAAGACATAATTTCCACATACCATTTGCATGAAAAATATGTTATGTGGTGGGATCAATTGAAGCAATTTTATCGAATTAATGAGAGTAGGATTACTTCAAAGAAGTTCAAGAAATATTTTCAGCAGGAGTATCTTTCATAACACTATTATGAAAATAAAATGTAAGGGTTCTTTGAAATTGGGTTGGGTAGCATGACCATGTGAGAATATGAAAATACATTATTGGTATTGTTGAAGTATGTGGGGATTATCATGGATGATAAGGTGAAGATACAAAGGTTTCTGAGTGGAAGAACATATTTCTATAAAGAGAGAATTCAATATGATGAACCTAGAACTTCGACAAAGACCATTAGAAAAGATAATTATTTGTATGAGTAAGGAAATGGAAGACAATCTTTGTAGAAATATTGGAAGCATAATAATAAGGATAAATATGATTATAGAAGGAATAGATTCAAACCTCCTTTCAATAGAAACAGTCCTATCACAAATCAACCTACTAAGAATGAATCCAAGAAACAAGAATTGTTGGGAAAAGGGATAAGACCACCAATCAAATGTTGTGGATGTAAATAATATCACATGTAAAATGATTTCACTCACAGAGAAGACAAGATGAGGACACTACACAAAATCCAAGAAGTTACAAGAGTAGAAGAGATGGACATAAATATTCCAAGGATATATGTAGCCCTGGAAGATTGACAAATAGAACACCAATCTCATATTATTGACGTGGAAGGTAAGATCATAAATTCTCATGTTTCTATTTTAATTGTTTCATGAGAAAAACATAGTCACGTTGATCCTAAAATAGTGAACATATTTCATTTGAAAAAAAATAATCTTGAAAAATCATGGTTGTTTTAGCTATCCACTAGAACTGAAAGAAGGATCAATGAGACGGTTACAGATTGTCCAATAAATTTGAATAGAGTGAATACTAATGATGATATGAATATCCTACCATTAGGAACTTATGATATCCTAACTGGAATGCATTAATTGGAAAAGCGTCATGATATCCTAGATAGTCATAATAAGACATTTACATGTATTGATGAAGAATGAAAACAAATCGTTGTGAAAGGAATTCCAAAACCCATTTCTATCAAGGATATTTCAGCCTTATAGTTGAAGAGATGTCTCATGAATGGATGTTAATTATACACATCTCAAGTGGAGGAGCTAGGAAAGGCCAAAGGGACAAGTCTTGAATATTGTGAAAGGCCAAAGGGACAAGTCTTGAATATTGTTTAGTATTGCAAGATTTTGAGGATGTATTCAAAGAAATACCAGGATTTCCACCAAAGTGTGATATATATTTATCTATTTATTTCATACCAAGACTTGCACCATTATCAAAAAATACTTATAGAATGAGTACAACAGAATTAAAAGAAAAAAAAATGGGGATAGAAAATTTATTGAAGAAAGGGTACCTATGCCCAAGTAGACCACCGTGGGGAGCACCAACACTCTTTGTGAAAAAGAAATATGAAATGTTGAGGCTGTATATTGAATTTAAAAAACTGAATAAATTCACTATGAAGAAAAAATACCCTCTACCTAGAATCAATGACCTCTTTTAGAAACTAAGAGGATAAAAGATACTTCCAAAGATAGACTTGAGGTCAATATATCACATGGTGAGAATCAAGGATGAAGACATCAGTAAGAAAATTTTTAGAACCAGGTATGGGCCTTATGAATTTGTAGTGGTGTCATTTGGATTGACCAATGCACCAATTGTCTTTATGTGATTAATGAATGGAATATTCAGAAATTATCTAGATATGTTTATCATTTTGTTCATGTATGACATAAATATATCTTCGAACTCAAAGGAGAACATGAAGAAAATTTGAGAATGGTGATGCAAGTGTTAAGGGAGCATCAGTTGTAGGACAAGTTAAGAAAGTGGTCTTTTTACCAAGAGAATATCTATTGTTTGGGGCACATCATTTCACAATAAGGTATAATAGTAGATCTAGAGAATATTAAAGCCATTAGAGGATGGCCAATACCAAGGAATGTTTCATAAGTCATATATTTCATGGGATTATATAGATACTATAGGATATTTATAGTGGGATTCTCTAAAATTGTTCATCCCATCACTTCTTTACAAAAGAAGGGAATTGAGTTTGAATGGGAAACAAAGTGTGAAGAAAAATTTAATTTATTGAAGGAGTTCCTTAATAGCGCACGTGTTTTGAAGATTGTTGATCCAAATAAAAATTTTGTGGTATGCATTGATGCATGCAAACAAGGACTTGGTGGAGTCCTCACTCATAATGGATGTGTCATTGGTTATGAGTCTGAAAATCTTAAATAACATCATAGGAATTATGCCACACATGATTTATAACTTGTTTCCATAATTCATGCATTGAATATGAAAATGCATTATCTCATATGGAATAAATTTGAATTAAAGACAAACCATATTGGTATGAAATATTTGTTTGAGAAACCAACTTTAAATGTTAGGAAAACAAGATGGATAGAAATTTTAAGTGGATATGACTTTAACATCAAAAATATCAAAGGAAAAGAAAGTAAACTTGTTGATGCACTCATCAAAAGGGTATATAGTATGCATGCTAGAACCATTAGTGTGCATATTTTATATTTAAAGAGAAGACGTTTAGATGCTCTTGTTACATACTAGCATTACCTACAGGTAAAACAAAACTTACAACAAGAAGATCTACAATGTAAATTTAAAGCGTATAATATGAATGAATATGGAGTACTTATGCATAAAAACATATTTTATGTTCTTGATTCTACTGAACTCGGGGAATTTGGTGCTAAAAGAAATACATAATGTTCCATATGTTGGATATCCTTCTTTTGAGATTTCTGTGGTGAGGAGTTTTCAAGTTATTTGTCGAATAATTCATATTTGGTGTCATTTTTTTCATCGACGTTTCAAATCCGAATCGGGATTCATCATCAAGACTAATCGTCAATTGATAGTTTGTTGATCTCAGTCAATTAATAGTTAAGATGAAGGATATTTTAAGATTTTACCTAGGTCGGTTGTCTAAAAACCTAATTTACAGAGTTTTAAACAAACATTAAACTAAATAATAAATTTAACAATAGTTCCTAATAATTAATAATATAACATAAATTATTACTAAGGTTGAATCTAAAAGTTTGTTTAAGAGTGTTTTTAAATTTAAATATGTATAATTATAAGTCTAGGGTTTTGAATTAGATTGACTATTTAATTATAAATTATTAGTACTTTTAATTAATTGAATTATATTTATGGTTAATGTATGAAGGAAGCTTTTAAGTTATGGTTTGGTTGTTTTAGGGTTAGAGTTAGATAGTTTTTAATTTAATTGCTTATTAGTACTTTTAATTTATTTTTAAATTTAAGGTAAAAAGTTCTAGTTATGGTTTAGGTTTTAGTTGATTAGAATAAATCTAGGGATTGTTTTTAGTATTGTTAAAATGTGTATTTAGTATGATTTTTGGTATTATTAGGTCTAAGTATTGAAGGTTTTTTGTATGTATAAAAATAATCCTAATATGTTTAGGGTACTAATTAGTAGGGGTTAATTTGCGGTGTAAGTGATTAGGATGTAACATAGTAGGAATACATATATGAGTATTAATATATAGTTTCATATGATTAGGGTATATGTAACTTATTTATTGATATGTATAGTAGTGAGTGTCTATAATTAGAATTTATAGAGTAGGTAATATAGGTTAGTTAGACCCTAAGTCCATGAACTGACACAAAGGAAAACCTAAATAAGCAAGGAAAGGATTGTTTTAAGGTTAGAGTTAGATATTTTTTATTTTATTACTTATTAGTACTTTTAATTTATGTTTATAATTAATGTATAAAGTTTAGTGAACTAATTACTAGATTATGGAAAGGAAGCTTTTAGTTATGGTTTAGGTTTTAGTTGATTAGAATAAATCTAGGGTTCCAAAGGATTGTTTCAAGTACTGTTAAATTGTGTATTTAGTATGATTTTTAGTATTATTAGGTATAAGTATTGAAGGTTTATTGTATATATATAGATAATCTTAATATGTTTAGGATACTAAGTAGTAGGGGTTAATTTGTGTTGTAAGTGATTAGGATGTAACAAAGTAGGAATACATATATAAGAGAAACTGGGGAATGCGTATATATATAGTGTCAAATGATTAGGGTATGTGTAACATAATTATTGATATATATAGTAGTAAATGTCTATAATTAGAATTTATAAAGTAGGTAATAAGAAGCCAATTCTTTTGGCCAGGAATGAAGAAAGATGTTTCTAATTAAATTGTCATATGTATGTAATGTTAGAAAGTGAAAGTTGAACACAGAAACCCAGTGGGTTTGTTACAACCACTTCCAATTCTAGAGAGGAAATGGGAAGTGGAACCATTGATTTTATTACTAAGTTTACTAGGAAAATAAGGAAAAATGATTCCATAATGGTATTGGTTTGACAAAGGATGCTCATTTTTCTGAGTGAATATGACTCATAAAACAACTAATATTGCATAAATTGACATGAAATAAATTTCTAGGTTGCATGGAATAACTAAAGAAATTGTTTTAGATGGAGACACAAAGTTTACTTCAAACCTTTGGAGAGGATTTTTTAGGGGATTTGGTACAAATATAAATTTTATTACAACATACCATCCACAGTCATATGGGAAGATAGAGAGAGTCAACCAAGTACTTGAAGACATGTTGTGAAAACTTGTGATAGATAAGCCATATAAGTGGGAATATTATTTCCACTTGGTTGATTTTTCCTAAAATAATGGTTATTCAGATTATTTGAAGATTATCTTGTTTAAAGCTTTGTATGGTAGAACATGAAATACTCTTGTGATTTGGGACAACCTAGTAGAAAAAGTGGTGCTTGGTTTGGAATTGGTCAAGGATATGAAAGACCGGATGGTCAAAATTAAATAGAATTTGAAAGTAACACAAGAAAAATAAAAGAGTTATACAAATAAGAACAAGACAACTAGATAATTTAAAGGGGAAGATCATTTATTTTTTAAAGTGAATCCTAGGAAGAGCTCATTGAAATTAGGTAGATGTACTAAGATAGTAGCTAGATTATGTGGTCCATTTGAAATATTGGATAGAATAGGGCCAATTGCATATATGCTTGGTTTTCCTGCTTCCATGAATGTGGATAATGTATTTCATGTCTCTTTTCTGAAAAATTATGGGCATGATCCTAACAATTTTATTGATTGGAATTAGATATAGGTGGATCCAAAAGGAGTCTTTAAGGTCCATCCCATGCACATATTGGACAAGATTGCGAAGGTGCTCCAGAATCAAACCATAGGATTGGAAAAGGTTCAGTGGATCTATTATGGTCCTCAAAATGTTACTTGGGAGCATCAGGATGCCATGTAGGAAGAGTACCTATGACTTTTGAAGAGTTTGAAATTTTGATTTCTCTTTTTTATATGCACTAAGGACAATGGAAAAATAAAGGGGAGGGGAATGTAACTCCCTGGTTTTCAATCCCTAGATTAATGATGTATATTTTTTTATTTCATGAAATGCCATAGTTCTTATAAAGTTGAAAAAGTAGGAGTTCCTGTAAATTTGAAAACATTGAAGAGCCTACGAAATGTAATATTTTTATAATAAAAATGCATCATTGGCTAAGAGATGTAGGACATAGATAAGAGGCTAAATTTAATGCCCTGTATTAATATTAATAATAGTAATATAATGATAGTAAAATGGTATTAGTAATAATAATGATAAATAGGTATATATTTAAATAATACAATAATAAAAGTAACACAATATAAATAAATAAGAGAAGATAAGTTATGGATGACTCAATTAAGTTAACATAAGAAAAGAATTATGAGCTATTATTAATAAAAAGGATAAAATAAGAGAAGATAAGTTAAATTAAGGTTAACATTAAAAAAGGGAAAGTTTGCATGATGATAAGTGGAATCTATGCATGAGGTTTCTTTTTGCATGGATGGACCAGGGAATTCTATTTAATAGAAGTGGAAAAGGGTGGAAGGAGTTTCTATTTTTTGGGGCTTGGAACAATTCTCAAGATGTAAGGATTTGGCATTGGCATTGGCATATATAGTTCATTAAATGCATGATGGATCTCAGTTGTGCAGACAAGGGATTGGTTGGGTGGAGATTCATCCCCCACATCGTTGTGTTGGTCAGTGGGATCCAAGTGATGAGTGAAACGGTTCAACAAGCATTGAGTTACAAGTAATTTGAGGTCTTCAATTCTATGGTACGCTCCTGACCATTATTGTGACATGTGAATTATGTGATCATCATTCCTTTATTTTATCATTTTATGGTTATGCGTTATGTGTTTTTATATCCATGGAATTGTGTTTATGCGTTAAATATTTAATGGATAGATGGTCCATTACATATGGTATCATAGCATGAGCTATAACTCTAAGATATATGGTGCAAACCTCCATTATTTTTATAATTATTATAATTGGTTCTATCTTGTAAATCATCCATATCATTTCATCGATGAGATATAATAAAATTTCCTTCAAGGATTCACTTGGAAATGCACCCAATACAGTCTTTCATATTAACCTAATGTGGTGAATGAATTACTTCTCCCCATTTTTTATTCACCTGGTTCAATTATATAGATCATTACGGTCGAACCCTAATTCCTCCTCAAATACTGAATCCTTTCAAGCACACAAGTATTTCCCATGCCTCCTGCTGAGGGTTTGAACTTTCACTAAAGGTACACATCAAATGAAGTAAAAATTAGAATAAATATACCTTAATATAGTAGGAAACTACCCTAGAGGGATAGTAATCCTATTATTAGAATGAGAAGATGAAAATAAATAAGTATAAAGAGACAAGAGTTTTAAGAAAGGAACAAAATTTTCTAACTTTGATCTCCAATGTTAGTGTTATATATTTGATAAAGTTACATGGGGAGGAAGGGAAAAGAATGAAATTTAAAAGTTTGTAATGATGATAAATTAGTGATAAATTTCACCTAATTTACCTAGGTTAGAAAGAACAAAATACTAGACATTGTTTCTCTAGATGGTGGGGTTTATGTGAAAGTCAAAGGTACATTCAAAAAATGAAAATATGGAAACTTTATCATACTAATGGGTAAAATTATGAAGGTGCGTAACACTTTTGTGACAATCGTGTCTCAAAAATTCCTAGCGGCAATTTTTTGGTCGAAAAAATTTTGCTAGGAATTTTTTCAGCTGAAAATTTGCACATCAAAATGAACGGCGCCCTGACAGAACCCTCGAAATTCATGTACAATGTTTTTAGGATGAATTATTTTCCTGTGGTAAGCATATTTCGGCCGAAAGAATTTTATGCCGAAACGTTTATTTTTAACGGATTCCGTTAAAAACTAGGTTTCAGATGAAAGAATATTTCCACTGAAAACCTAAAAATGGGACTGTTTGCAGGAAATTGCAAATTCTCTCTAGCTTACTTGATCTTTCAAGGTAGCGGACTCCTACAAATACTCAAAATTTAGTTTCAGAATTGATACCAACATTTTTTAAATTGAATCTACTTTCATTAGATATAATTTATTTTCATTTTCATTGTTTTTATCTAATTTTATTTAATTTTATAAAAAAAATCACTACATAATATTTTTAGGTGAGATTATGATTCAGTGAAATAAAAAATCTATATCTTTAAAAATACACAATGAAAAATTATGGAAAATTTATATTCATAATCTTTAAACTGTTCTCTTCAAAAAGGTATTTTTAGATTTTACTTTTAAGTAAAAATTAAGATATATAAAAGGTGTAGGAAAACATGTTTTTAAAATCTGCAACGTTTTCAGCTTGGTCAACTTCAAAAAAATCTAGAAATTATAATATTCATCCATTAGATTCAAAATTATAATCATAGAAAAATAGAGTTTCTGTAGATTGTTGCAGTATATTTCGTTTCTTAAAAAAACAAGTTTAATAATAGATACATTGTTGTGGGAAAAAGTAACTCATTATCATTCCTTTCATGTTCAAGGAACATGCTTTCAAACAATTTTCAAATTGACATATCAAATCTTAATTAAAAAAAATTGAAAAATAGTCATTGGAAAGATAACAAAATTCTTCACAAGTTTTGTTTTTACTATAAAGTGAAATTATAAATAAAAAAAATACTTTTGTATGCCGGAAAGTGAAGAAATTGTGAAAATACAGTTTTTTTCTCATAAAACAGGCAAAAGTGTTACCCATCTTCATGATTTTACCCTAATAGGGTGATGATACCTATTGTTGGGAAGGAAGTTTTGGGAATAAAACAATGAGACTAGATGAGGTATAGGGAAAAGGTCTAGGATCAAGAAGATCAAGAATGAAGAGAGAAGAAAGAGGAGAAAATAGGGGACATGAAAGAACAACTAGCACAAAATTCAGGAAATCCAGTCGAGAACGAGCTATCTCCAACTCATAATAAGTTGTCACTAGCTGAGCATGAGTGGTATCCAACTCATTATGATTTGGAAAAAAAACATGAGGAAAATTCATAAGGATGTAAAATACCCGTGAAGTCGAGAATGCTCAAGAAAACTCTGAGGGGATTCTTATTAGTTGTTGTTGTTGTAGGATGTTGTGTGTGTAAATAAGATACCAATGTAAGAAGACAATTGTATATTGAACCTCCATTGTAGCGCAAAGCAAAAACAAAATTCCATAAATATAATAAATAAGAAAATATTTTGTGGATGTATCCCAGGAGGGGGTGAACCACTGTAACTCTGTGTCTAATTGTGTTTTTGAATGATTATTCATGTTTGTATTGGTTAATTCTTTCCATTAATATGGATGAATGCTTATCTTTGTTGATATTGTTGATACATTAATGCACAATAGATTTAATTGTATACTTTACCACTAAGTGGTGTTAATATGGACTGATATGTATAAATAATTACGTAATGAGTTTAGATTACCTAGGATCTAGTGCACAAAAGGATCCTGTAGGTATGAAAGAGTGTGTCTCCCTTCTTTCGCTTACCACTCAAGAATCTTGGTTCCTATAATCCCCATAAAGATACCTTGAGTGAGACTTCGCTTATGTGCAGGTGATGTTGAAAGAGACGGTATCTGTAGGGTTTTGTTGGACTAATTAACTTGAACCCAGGGCCTTGAACCTACCTGCGTGCATGACAACAAATGGTTTTATTACCGAGACTCGAAATATAGAAGTGAGGGAATGTTTTGGAGACCAATGAGGTAGGAGATAACTGAATGGCTGAAACAAAAAGAACAATAATTTTCTCAGAGGGAGAATAAAAAACCTCTCTTAAAGAATAAGCAATGGATGCAAAGGTATGTGTACACAGACTTGCATGATATTTTTTTCGGTGAATTTCCTAATATTTTAGCAGAATGGCTAGAAATATTTGTTGAAAATACTGGTATACATAGACCAACTACACAAAATAATTGTACTCATGAACTAGTGGGATGAGTAATGTCAATGGAAAATAAAACTTCATGCATAATTGTTTTTTTCCTGGATAGTATATTGGGAGGTTACATAACAAAATTTTCCATACACTGTACCTAGGCTTACAATGTCACCGAAAGAGACTTCTTTCAAGGTCTGCAAGGAAGATTCATAAATTTGTTAGCTACCTAGATAAAAATGTTTCTATGTGATAAATAAGTGATGACAATGGATTCAGATAGCTAAATAAATTTGGATACATGAAGGTACTAGAGTTTGTTGACTAGGATATGACTTGAGGGTGGGAAAAATAGAAAAAGGAAAGGAAGTTTGATAATGAAAGAGAAATAGGAAGGGATATCCAAAGGAGAAGATTAATTTAGAGTTATGCATAGCAGGAGAAGGTACAAGAAGTCAAGAACTGCATCTTAAGAGAGAGAGAGAAGCGCAGTGAGTACCTAGGACATCACAGAGATATCTGTATCATAGAAATACAACAAAAAAAGGAAGAAGATGAATATATCCATTTCAGTCTAGTGATAGAGGAACCAGTAAGTCCTTCCCCAACGGAGTCTTGGGTTGAAACGACAACCTCATGTGCATCACTTGAATCTAAGACAATGTTCGAAGACCTTTCCAGAGGAATTGTAATCAGTAAAGGAAGTCATAGTAGTAGTAACCATAGCAATAGTAATAGTAAAATTAATCATAATCCACCAATATCACTAGGGCAGGGTCCTACACATAGAAATATGGCATCAATATATAATACACTAAGATTACCAGAGTTTAAAGGAATTGGATCAGAAGACCTAGAACGACATATGTTCATATGTGAAACCATACGGACTACAAAGAATTTGCATAAGGATGGCTCAAATATCGCGTAGTTGGAAAAAAACCTTTAGAGGATGCATGATAGTTTGTTACATGAAGCTTCAAAGTACCAAAATACCATGCCAAAGAAGTACTTTAGGAGAGATCACAAAAGAATTATTAAAGGAAATCAAGAAACAAAATTCTTAATCGTAGTACATTACTGAGCTAAAGGAAATCGAACAAGTACAGACTGAGTCCGTATGGAAGTTCGATCAAAGGTTCAAAGATGTGATGGGAAGGTTAACATTTCAAATACCCTATAAAAAACATAGAGAGTGGTTCATTACAGTATTTTTACCTCATATCCGCAGTCCCTTGATATAGAAAAAGGTTACGTTGCAGTCTGAGGCACTAGAATTTTTTGTCAAACTGGAATCCTCTCTGGCCGTAGACAACAACAAAATGGTGAAAATTAGAAACCAAATAGTTTCATTAATAATTCAATTGGTATAAATTACGAGGAGGAAAGAGAAGTGGGAATAGGTCTGGTGCACTAAGTTTAGGACTAAACATCACCACAAATACAAATATTTATCCTTTGAGAAGTACTTAGCAGCTAGAGCACCAAACCCACTACCGAGAGGAGGATACTGTGAGATATGAAAGAAATGGGGACATAACCCCCATGAGTGCCATCTATTATAGAAATATCAGAGTACCCCCAGAAGCTTATTCTATAGTTTTTCAAATCAATGGGACATGAAGACAAGGATTTTCGATAATTTGATCATATGAGGGAGTGCACATCAGACATGTACAAAATTCAGGAAGACAATGTTGTGATAGAAGGGGGAGGGTAGTATAATAATACAAGAGGATTTTACCAAGGAAACTGAAGAGGATTCGGTAGGGGTCGAGGTAGAAAAAAAATCGGGAGAGGAGCATGAGGGCCAATAATATGATATAATTGTAACCAACTAGGACACCTAGCATGGGATTTCCAAAATCCCTACAGAATATGCACTTATTGTTGGGCATTAGAACATGCGACAAAGGAATGTCCACAACTCTTGGAAAAATGGCAGGCTAGAGGGAATCAAAACCAAAACCCAAACATTCAAAAGATATCCACCCAGATATGGGAGGAAGGACCAAAAATAGATGATTTTACATGCAGAGGAACCAAAACAGGAATGGATGCAACCAATGTAAGTAAACCGATTGAGCAATGGGTAAAGAATTCAGAATAACCTATAAGGTAATTTGATCCACAGGAAGAAAACGAGATCGATAAATAGGAAAGGAAATAAATATTGTGATAGGATTGGGAAACATCCACATAATATATGCTAACTTATGGGGATACACATCCCATTGATGACCAGATCATGACCAAAGGGTTGATGGAGAAGATACCTTAGGAAATTTTTTGAAGAGTTTCCTAGAGCTATTCAAGGATGAAAATTCATTGCATACATTGTTCTCTATGATCGATCACTATGCTCAAGGGAAGGCAGTCCCTACTAAAAGGAAAGTAGTGAACCAACTACTATGCAAGAAAAGAACCAATGGAGAGTTCATATTCAGTGCGTAAATTCGAGAATATGACATAAACAAAATGATATTATACTTGGGCTCCAGTGTGAATGCATTATCGAAATAGACATGGGAAGTGATGGGGAAACCCAAGTTATTTTGGTCACCCATTCAATTGAGATTAGCAAACCAATCTAAAATAGTACCTATTGGAAGATTAACAGGAATACCTGTGAATATAGATGGACTGTGCAACTTCACTAACTTTGAAGCTATCAAGATAGCGGATAACAACCAACCATATCCAGCGTTAATGGGACTATAATGGGCCTTCTATAACCAAGCCATTATCAATTTGAAAAGGAGAGAGATGTTTTTTTAAGTAGGACAACTAAAGGTCACTCCACCATTAGACCTTAAAGAAGGAAGGAGGTACATAGAACCAAAAAAGGGCAATGAAATTGATAACCTGTACAACATGACTGTGAGGATGGAAGACTATGTTAGCCCCATCGCAGATGGTGAACTGATTTGGAGAAGCATCTGTTCATGTACATCAAAATCAGAAGAAGGTATTGAAAGCTGGCAGCAAAGGATGCATGAAGTATCAACACGATGATGCACGTGCATGACAAAATCACTACGATGGATTGGAATAGAATTATGCAACCCACCTAAGTATTATGGGTTGAAATATATAACCACATTTGTAGAAATATTTGAAGCGCAGGTACTGGATCACCAGAGGCTACTAGCACTGGAGATTGTATTAAAATCCACCCCAACAAGATTGTGGGATACAAACAAAGAAAACATAGAATATTGGCAACAATGTAAGAGACTAATCTAGGTGAGATTCAATGAGGAATACATGACACATAAGTATATGAGGGAAGGGAACTCAACATATCATGCTGTGCAGTCTGAAAAATAATGGAAATCGGTCCCAAGAAAATAATGGACACACAGGTTCATACATACCCTGGATACCATTCTAAAGAACTGGTACCTAGAAGTAGATATGCACAAATATACATCAAAATAGGATTACATAACTCAAAGGTTCCAGGAAACATATATGTTTCAGAATAATGCGCCCCTCATAAGTATAGCACTATAGGTTATTAAACATAAAATCTTCACCAAAGCAGAATCAATGGAAGTAATACTTGTATGTGAAACACATAATGCCACTATGATGATTCACGCATTATTGGAATGTTACAATGTGACATAGGAGGATCAAGATGATGAATATCCCTGCAACATCCAAGTACTGAAAAAATAAGGGAAATGAATAGTAGAGGGCCCCGAGCTGGAGTCTACAACATACATGCAACTAGTCAAGACATGGAAAGTTAATATTGGGACATAAGAATGATGTAAGTTTGCACAAATAGGATATTATTGGGACGAGAAAACTGTAGAAAAGATAGCATATCTACTTTGTGAATACAAAGAATTATTTCCTACTACATTCTCATAGATGAAAGGGATAGTGGGAGAGCTAGGGGAGATGATGATTCTATTGAATCCAAGTGATAAACTAGTGAAACAGAGACCCTACAGGTTCAATCCAAGATATAAAGAAAAAGTAGAGGAAATAGAACACATGCTAAAGATAGGATTCATCAATCTAGTTGAGGAGTCAAACTAGATAAGTCCCGTGGTAGTAAATGACAACAAAATAGGGGGTATAAGAATATATGTCAATTTGAGGCAGTTGAATGATGCATGCCTACATGATTCATTCCCACCGCCATTTACAAATGAAGTACTTGAAAACATAGGCTAACAAGAAGCGTATTCATTCATAGACGACTTCTCAAGATACCATCAGATAATAATTGTGCAGGAAGATGGATACAAAACTACATTTTCGATAGAGTGGGGAAGTTTTAAATACACAATAATGTCATTTGGGTTAAAGAACGCACCTGCGGTATTTTCAAGAGTAATTGTCGCATTGTTTAAGGAGTTTATTCACAAGTTTCTTGAAGTCTACTTGGATGACTAAAAATTATTTATCCTATTATGAGATCATGCTGAATTTCTAAGATTGTTGTTGGATAAGTGTAGACAAAATTAGATATCCTTAAACCTAAAGAAGTTTATTTTTTGCACATTGTTTGGAATATTATTGGGACAGGTAGTATGCAAACAAGGCTTGATAGTTGATCCCAAAAAGATTGCAGTTATTCTGGACCTGCAATCACCCACATTACTCAAACAACTATGCGCGACAATGGGTCATAAAGGGTATTACAGGAAATTTATCAAAGGATATGCACATATTACATCCCCAATAGAAAATTTATTGAAAAAACACGTGAAGTTCCAATGGAATGACGATTGTTGGAAAGGACTTGACACACTCAAACAAAAGTTAGTAATTTCACTGATCTTGATTTTCCCATACGGGAACAAGGACTTTTATGTGTAGGTGGATGCATCATAATTAACATTGGGTGTGATCTTGTCATAGCCAGATGAGGGAAAGATAGATCACCCAATCATTTTTGCAAGAAGGAAACTATCAACAACGGAGAAAAACAATACCATAACAGAATGTGAGGGATTGGCTATGGTCTACACGTTGCATAAGTTCAGACATTACTTACTAGGTTCACACTTTAATATGTACACATATCATTCTACGTTGAGATATCTAGTCAACAAGCCAGTGTTGGGGGAAAGGATTTTCAAATGGATTATATTACTCCAGGAGTACGACTTTGAAGTAGTGGTAAAACTAGGTAAATTCAATGCAAGACCATATCACTTATTGTGCATCCTCTCGGGGGAAGAGGCATGAAAGATGAATGATAGCTTCCCAAACACACAACTATTTTATGTTAAGATGGTAGATGATTATTTTAAAAACATTGTACAGTTATTAAGTACAGGAATGCCCCCCTCAAACATGACAGTTGCACATAAAAAGTAGTTGGTAGTAAATACTGAGGACTACCAATTAATTTCAAGAAGATTATATAAACTTGGTGTAGATGAAATACTACGATGTTGTGTAGTAGAACATGAAATACCAACTATATTGATAGAAGCGCACAAAGAGATTGCAGGAGGACATCATGTAGGAAAAGGCATTGAACAAAATATATTATGTGTAGGATTATGGTGGCCTACACTCCACAAGGACACACGGGAATACTGTCAGACATGTGATGCTTTTCAAATGGTCGGAAAACTATCCAGAAGGGACGAGGTTCCATTGAATCAACAAGTTACATTATAATATTTCGATAAGTGGGATATCGACTTCATTGGACCAATCAACCCACTAGCAATAATATCAGGGCATAGTTACATCATTACAACAACATAATATCTAACTTGATGGGAAGAAGACTTGCATGTTACAGATTGTAGCGCATAAACTGTTGCACACTTTTTGTTCAAAAACATAGTAACTTGAATTTGATGTCCAAGAACATTGATGAGTGATCAAGGGACACACTTCATAAATAAAACCATAGCATCTCTAACCAAATATTTCCAAATACACCACTAGAAGAGTACAACATACCACCCATAGGAGAATGTCACAGTAGAAGCATTCAACAAAGTCCTAGAGAATGCAATAAAAAAAATCTGCAACATGGGAAGAGATGACTGGGACTTCAGAATCCTAGCGATATTATGGGAATACAAGATAACCAACAAAAAATTGACAGGGAAAACACTTTTCAGGTTGGTATATGGACAAGAGGTAGTAATCTTGATGGAGTTTAATGTACCAAGCCTACGTTTCACAACCATCACATATATTTTGGATTCATGAGCAATACAGGAATGGATATCACAACTGGTACAACTGGAGGAGGATAGATTTTCCACAGGGTTTCACCAACAGGTGCAAAAGGAAAGTGAAAAAGCATGGCATGACAAACACATTAAGTTGAAAAATTTCCAAGTAGGTGACTTGGTACTACTATATGATAGCAAATTTATGCAGGACCTAGGGAAGTTATGCATGCATAGGTTAGGACCATATGTGATCCAGGAGGTGACAGATGTAGGTGTTGTGCATTTGGAAACACTTAATGGTGTAACACTAAAAGTAAAGTTGAATAGAAGTCAACTAAAACTCTATCAAGAGGTCTGAAAATATGCACAATAGGAAGAACCGTGCAAGAAAAAAAAAGGAGAACGTGCGTATAAAAAATGAAAATGGAAACTGCATAGGTAAGGGAAACTTCACCAACTAGGGAAAATTGACGCAAAAATAGTAAAGTATGTAGTAGTAATTACACTATCGTACATGACGATATAGTTTTCAAGTACGAAAAATAAGGAAACAACAGTTACGGGAAGATAAGAACAAGCCATAAAACAAAAATTATAACAACACATAAAGTTTCCATAAGGCCCAGTTATAAAGCCATCATAAATACAGGGAGTAAAATAAAAATGCGACCGATACACATCACTGAGTGGTAGTTCATGGTGAAAATATACTAATGGATTTGGCAATAAAATTCCATTAATGCAAGCACCTGTCACACTACAGGCGAAGAAAACAGGAGGGAAGGCACAAAAATTAGTGCACAACTGGAAACAGGGCATAAAAGTAATCGAGATTTCCACACACGGTATATTGTTACTTATAAGTTAAAGGAAGAATAGAGAGAAAAGCGCTACAATGAGATACAAAGTTATAAAAACTGCTAGATCTGAGTTAACTACATAAATGGTGCCATCCAAAGCCACATGAGCACCAATGGTGATACCAAGAAAGAGTCACACTAGAGTTGTGTAGCTGAACCAGGGATTGAGGAAACCTTGGGTACATCCTCATCGGATATGAGGTTTTCTTGTGACTACATACCACTGAGGAAGGATGATGCTCCACTAATTACACTGCATACGACTCTAGATTATATGATGGTGACCCCATACATTCGATAGGAATTCATCAACGATGAAGACATGATGGGGAGGGTACTTCAGTTGAAATATGTTGACCACAACATTACCGACGTGGTGAACTTCCCTAAACCTGCACCCAACGAATACCTGTAACTCAAAATAGATTCAGTTACACAACAGAGCATACTCGTAGCCAAGGTCTAGGCCTAAGGATTGGAGTGAGTAGGCCTCCTTAACTTGTTCAACATCCCACTCTTTTGCATTAAAAACAAAGCCAATGCATGCATCAAAATCATATTATCTTGCGTACATGGGGGTACATGTGGTGAGAAAGAACCTACCACATTATCTGTAGATAAAAATATAGAGAGAGCATAATTAGAGGCTATGCGAGTGAAGTTTCACATAGCTAGATGGGTGCATGTCCTGGATGTGCCAACTATATTCAACCACACAATTTGAATAATGACATAGATGCTATCATGAAAACTACTATGGAAGTGTAGGAAGGATCAAGTCCCAACATGGGTAATAGTTGTCACAGAGCAATGTGTAGAAGGCACTGCAATGAGTTGGGCACCATTCTTACTGAACCAGTTCTTACTGAACTTCGCAGAAGCACAAGAAAAGGGGATGGATTTTCACTACCCTTGGTTCCTGATTTTGATTTCCTTCATAGCATGGGCAGAGCCAGAGGACACACAGTTCTTAGGGTTGAGGGGGAAGCCCTGCATAGCAGAAAAATACCAAAATTTTTCTTTTTCAACAAACAAAAGGAGGAAGATGGACAACAACGTAGAATTCTTCCTCTATAGTGAAAGAGTTCGACAGAGTATCTGAAACGCATTGTGCATGTCGCCACAGCTGGTGGAGGGATACGACCCAGTCACATAATTTCACGTAGACATGCATCATATATACATCAAATCGAGGAAGGATCCAAGGGAGGAGTGGGTCCAAACGAAATATAACATAACCAAAGAAGGCATCCAACTGGTCATGCAGGATTGGGAACTATACTGGAAGGTACCAATAGAAGGGGATGTGATGGCGTAGGAGTGAACACTGAAGCGACACAATGCAAAGATGTAGAAATGAACCCTCCAAGCAATGGAACAAAGGACAATAATCAAGGTAATGGCATGAAGGACGCACCAAAGACAAGGCCAACAGATCAACCTCCACAACCGTTACCTCAAACAGGAAGGAAATGACAAGACTAGAGGACAGGGTCAGCTGCATAGAAGAAGCAAAAGGATCAAAAGCCACAAATCATCTATGCACTAACAAATGAAGACATGGAAATAATTGGATACCGACTAAGGGATGAAATGGAAGAAGTCCTTGAAGAGACAAAAAAGAAACAAGAAGCACTACAAATGAAGGTGCATGACCAATTATTGAGGCTACAATAGTTATTAGAGATAGTTTGATTGGCACGTGCGCAAGGAGAATTCACATCCCAAGGAGGCATAGCATAGGAAGCACAAACTGGGGTATCAATGCAGCTAAAAATAGAGAGCAGAGTAATAAAAACCCCATTAGAGATAGTCGAGTTACCAAACCCTGAAGTACAGGAGAAGCTACATGGACTAATTCACGCCGGCCTAGTCATCTCCCAGATTCCAATGGAATTATTATAGGGTTTGCACACTTGGATCATGCAAGAAATATGATTTTGGGTAGACATCACAATTAGTGGATTGGATAAAGCATAATATGATAATGTGGAATTGTAGAAGCAATAGACCACTGCGCTACAGGAAAAGTGTGCAGTAGAACAATGAGGGAACTCACAAAAAAGGAGAAGAGTGAAGCATAGGGATAGGTAGAGAAATCTAGGATAGAAAAGAGTGAAGTGCAAGGAAAGACCAAGAAATATTTAAAAAACATATATGAGGATAAAACAAAGGTCTCCAAATCCTTGAAGGAGGAGGAAGCTAAATATATGGTGCATAAATTCCACATAGCCATCCAAAAATTATACAAGGAAGTCCTAGAAGTACTGATGGTGGTAGAGGCCATGGTAGAGGAACAATTAGTAAATATTAGTGAGGCTATCAAAGGAATTTTTATGAAGATCACGGAGTTAGAAGTGCATGCAACACCAAGGACACCACTGGAAGAAAGAGAACAAAGGGAGAAGATTATGAAGACAATGGTGGAGAAGATAAAAATACTAGAACATGAATGCATAAATATGTGTGATGAAGGAACACACATGTGGACAGAGATTACAAACACTTCAGAGTTGAAAGCACTAGAAGAGAAAATAACGACTGTGTAGGAACAAGTGAATCAGGCCACTAAGCACGTAAATACTTTCCCACCAACAAAAATAATGAAAACAATCCTAGATAACATGAAACTATACCTTGCAAGGGAACATATGAAGGAATAACATTGGAATTTCACACATGGGTTGTGACCGTGAAAAGAAGAAGCCCTCGAGGTACTAGAAGAACTAGCTACCATAGAAACCATCACAATATTAGTAGCATAAGACATTGAGGCCAAACTGACTACTTTGACTGTGTAGAATATGGAAAGAATTGTGAAGAAGGAAGAAGAAATCACAACAACAATACAAACAATGAAGGACAGTCTCCAGAAATTCCCCAAGGCATGGAGGAGCACAACAAAACAAGCCTAAGTCACTCAGAATGATCCACAGGTGAGTGTTGGGGAGCTATTGGGAAGGAAATTTTGGGAACAAAAACATGATAAGGGATGAGGTATAGGGAAAAGGCATAGGATCAATAAGATCAAGAAGATCAAGAATGAAGAGAGAAGAAAGAGGAGAAGATGGGGGACATGAAATAACTACTAGTGCAAAATATGGGAAAACCATTCAAGCATGAGTTATATCCAGCTCATAATGAGTTGTCACCAGCCGAGCATGGGTGGTAAACAACTCATTATGAGTTGGAAAACAAACCTGAGGAAAAGGCATAAACATGTAAAAGACCCACAAAGTCAAGGATGATCAAGAAAAATTTGAGAGGATTCTTAGTAGTTGTTGTTGATGTAGGATGTTTTGTGTGTAAAGAAGCTACCAATGTAAGAAGACCATTGTATATTGAACCTCAAATTGTAGCGCAGAGCACAAGAAGAATTCCATAAATATAATAAAGAAACAAATATTTTGTGGACGTATCCCAGGAGGGGGTGAACCATGGTAACTATATATCTAATTGTGCTATCAAAAGATTATTCATGTATGTATTGTGTTAATTATTACCTTTACTATGGATGAATGCTTATCTTCGCTGATATTGTTGATAGATTAATGTGCAGTAGCTTTAATTGTATGCTTTACCACTAAGTGGTGTGAATATATACTGATATGTATAAATAATTAGGTAACGAGTTTATGTTACCTAGGATACAATGCGCAAAAGGATCATGTAGGTATGATATAGTGTGTCTCCCTTCTTTCCTTCTCCACTGCAAAATCTTGATTCCTGCAATCCTCATAAAGATACCTCGGGCGAGACTTCACCTTCTTGTAGGTGATGTCGAAAGGGCCGGTATATGTATGGTTTTGTTGGACTAATTAACTTGAAACCAAGGTATTGAACCTACCTACATGCGCGCCAACACCTACCTATTAAATCATCAACTTTCTTATGGAAAGAAAGAAAAATTATTATTAGAAAATAATTAGTATCTTGATGAGAAATTGCACAAGTAGTATTAATGATCCTTTGTATAGTTATCTTGGGATGGAAAAATTAACTAAGTAGATCCATGTGATAGATGGATGTTTTATTGATAATTAACACATTAGATGTGATAGCTAGTATTCCTTATATATATAATCATAAAAGATGGTGGATTGATTTTGATGATGAATCATGATAAGAACACTCATGATGTTATTATTTCTCTACATGTTATAGGTGTTGAGATGGTTATTATGTTCATTATGTTAGGTTATCTTAAGATCCTATGGTATTTACTTACGATGTTATGTAATTCCATTTAATTATCTTGATAAAATGCTATGTCTTGATAAAGATGTGTTGATATGATTATCATAGTCATGATGATATGCTATGATGTTAGGATAATATGTGGTTCCATTTATTATATTTGATAAAGATATGTTGATATTATGATTATAAATGATGCATTGGTTGCATGTTCTGAGGTGGTGATTATCAGGTCATCCACCCATGGGTCAATATGACCGGTTTATTTGATGATATCATGGGAGGCCATACCTACGAAGGATAATTTTACAAGTAATGCATTATGGGTTGGGGACAACTCAATCAATAAATCTATGTCAATGGTTAATTTTCATTGTATAATTCTTGATATACATGGGACCATCATGAAAATGGAAGAATTTCTGATATCGAAGTTGTGATGTTGAAGTACCGAAGAATGGATAGAGTGTTTCTCTCCTATGGCATTGTGGTATTGGATGTCAATGCCTAGGGATGTGTAGTTGAGGGAAGATAAGGAGGGATTGTGGTCCAACCTTTCGAGGTGACTAGTGTATGAAAGTATTGATCTGGATGACTAGTGTACATGATTATTGATCCAGATCACAAATGTACTTAAGTATCAATCCATATTCCTACTTGGAATGATGATGTATGGTGCCCAGATCCCTAATAGATCAAGATGTCTTAGTCTGGTTCCATAGAGCCATGACGAACAAGTTAGGGCCTGGTGTCTAGATCCCTGATAGACCGAGAAGATTTAAGCCTAGTTCTAAAAATGGGAAAGAAAAGATGGATAGTACTCACACTCATCCTATGTGGATTGGACTTTCGATGACTACTATAGTCACTTTGGTGTCTTTATACTAGTTCAACATAGGGTGTTTTGGATTATACAGGAAGAAAAAAAAAAAAAACTGTAAGTAGAATAAATAATGTTAACTTTGGGACAAGGTTCCTTGAAGGGGGGGAGTATGAAATTCCCCTTATTAATAACAATAATAGTAATATGGTATTATTAATAACAATGATAAATATGTATATATCTAAATAATACAAGAATACAAAGTAAACAAATATAAATAAATAAGAGAAGATAAGTTATGGTGGACTCAATTAAGTTAAGTTAAGAGAAGAAAATAATTACGATCTATTATTAATAAAAATTATAAGATAATAAAAAAGGAAAGTTTCCATGATGACAAGTGGAATCTATGCATGCAGTTTCTTTTCACATGTATGGACCAAGGAATTATATTTAATAGAAGAGGAAAAGGGTGGAAGGCATATCTAGTTTTTTGGGCTTGGAATAATTATCGAGAAGTAAGTATTTGACACTGGAAAAGATAGTTGATTGAGGGATAGGGGGCTTTCAGTTGCATAAAAATGGGATTGGTTTGGTCGATATTTGTCCACCACATTATTGTTTTAGTCAATGGGATCCAAGCGAAGAGTGAAATGGTTCAAAAATTGTCAAGTTACAATTAATTCGAGGTCTTTAGTTCTCTGGTACGCTCCTCACCATTCTTGTTTCATGTGAATTATTTGAACATTATTTATTTATTTTACCACTTTATGGTTATGAGTTGTGTGTTTTAATATCCATGGAATTCTATTTATGCGTTATATATTTAATGCCTAGATGGGCCCTTACACTAAAGTGTTAGGATATTTAGAAAATTAGGAGTTAGTTAAGATCTACTTGGTCTAATGTGTCGTTAGGTAAAAGTGTGATTACTATTGTGTTTCTTT
>JASDQU010505686.1:48662-61465 GCA_032191745.1 Picea mariana | reverse complement strand
CTTATTTTGTAATTATTTTCTTTAATTATCTTTAGGGCCTACATGTACTTCCTTCTTCAATTCACTTTGTCATCTTCAAAAATTCATTTCTCCTCAACTATGAGGATCCACGTAACGTGCCACATACCACTGGAAACAACATGATGTATAATATTTATTCGTGGGTGTTGTATATGCATGTGCATTGTCCTTCATGTCCAAATACCTTTATCAATCTTGCGGTCCAAAACCCATGACTAGGGTTGACATCAATGACAACAACCAATCTTCCAACACTTTACATGAAGCACACAGAGTTGGAAGTGCATGAAAAACCAAGGACACCACTGGAAGAAAGAGAACAAAGGGAGTGGACTATGAAGACAATGGTGGAGAAGATAAAAATATTGGAACATGAATGCATAAATATGTGTGATGAAGGAACACACATGTGGACAGAGATTATGATCACCTCAGAGCTACAAACACTAGAAGAGAAAATAAGGACTGTGTAGGAACAAGAAAATCAGGCCACTGAGCACGTAAATACTTTCCAACCAACAAAAATAATGACAACAATCCTAGATAACATGAAACTATACCTTGCAAGGGAACATATGAAGGAATGACATTGGAATATCACACACAGGTTGCGACTGTGACAGGATGAAGCCCTCGGGGTACTAGAAGAACTAGCTACCACGGAAACCATCACAATATTAGTAGCACAAGACATCGAGGCCAAATTGACTAGTTTGACTGTGTAGAATATGGATATAATTGTGAAGAAGGAAGAAGAAATCACAAAAACAATACAAACAATAAAGGATAGTCTCTAGAAATTCCCCGAGGCATGGAGGAGCATGAAAAAACAAGCCTAAGTCGCTCGGAACGATCCACAAGTGAGTGTTGGGGACCTGTTGGGAAGGAAATTTTGGGAAAAAAAACATGATAAGAGATGAGGTATAGGGAAAAGGCATAGGATCAATAAGCTCAAGAAGATCAAGAATGAAGAGAGAAGAAAGAGGAGAAGATGGGGGACATGAAAGAACTACTAGTGCAAAATATGGGAAAACCATTCAAGCATGGGTTGTATCCATCTCATAATGAGTTGTCACTAGCCGAGCATGGGTGGTAACCAATTCATTATGAGTTGGAAAACAAACCTGAGGAAAAGGAATAAACATGTAAACGACCAGAAAATTCAAGAATGATCAAGAAAAATCTGAGAGGATTCTTAGTAGTTGTTGTTGATGTAGGATGTTTTGTGTGTAAAGAAGCTACCAATGTAAGAAGACCATTGTATATTGAACCTCGAATTGTAGCGCAGAGCACAAGAATAATTCCATAAATATAATAAATAAACAAATATTTTGTGGACGTATCCCAGGAGGGGGTGAACCATGGTAACTCTATGTCTATTTGTGCTATCAAATGATTATTCATGTATGTATTGTGTTAATTATTACATTTACTGTGGATGAATACTTATCTTCACTGATATTGTTGATAGATTAATGCACATTAGCTTTAATTGTATGCTTTACCAGTAAGTGGTGTGAATATGTACTAATATGTATAAATAATTAGGTAATGAGTTTAGGTTACCTAGGATACAGTGTGCAAAAGGATCATGTAGGTATGATATAGTCTGTCTCCCTTCTTTNCGGGTGAGACTTCACCTGCTTTCAGGTGATGTCGAAAGGGTCAATATATGTATGGTTTTGTTGGACTAATTAACTTGAAACCAAGGTATTGAACCTACCTACATGGGCGCCAACACCTACCTATTAAATCATCAACTTTCTTATGGTAAGAAAGAAAAAACATTATTAGAAAATGATTAGTATCTTGATGAGAACTTGCACAAGTAGTATTAATGATCCTTTGTATAGTTTTCTTGGGATGACAAACTTAACTAAGTAGATCCATGTGATAGATGTATGTTTTAATGATAATTAACAAATTAGATGTGATAGCTAGTATTCCTTATATATAATCATAAAAGATGGTGGATTGATTTTGATGATGAATCATGATAACAAAACTCATGATGTTATTATTTATCTACATGTTATAGGTGTTGAGATGGCTATTATGTTCATTATGTTAGGCTATCTTAAGATCCTATGGTATTTACTTACGATGTTAAGTAATTCCATTTAATTATCTTGATAAAATGCTATGTATTGATAAAAATGTGTTGATATGATTATCATAGTCATGATGGTATTCTATGATGTTAGGATAATATGTGGTTTCGTTTATTATATTTGATAAATATATGTTGAAATTATGATCTTATGATAATATCTCATGATGTTATGATGCGATGTAATTGCATGAAATTCATTTATGATAATATGCTTTATGATGTCAAGCATGATCATGTGGTAATGAAAATTATGTTGTATTATCATGATGACATGCGAGAGTTAGCATGTGGATTATTTCTTTGAGATGTTGATATTATGATTATAAATGATGCATTGGTTGCATGTTCTGAGGTGGTGATTATCAGGTCATCCACCAATGGGTCAATATGACCGGTTTATTTGATGATATCATGGGAGGACATACCTACGAAGGATAATTTTGCAAGTAATGCATTATGGGTTGGGGAAAACTCTATCAACAAATCTATGTCAATGGTTAATTTTCATTGTATAATTCTTGATATACATGGGACCATCATGAAAATGGAAGAATTTATGATATCGAAGTTGTGATGTTGAAGTACCGAAGAATGGATAGAGTGTTTCTGTCCTATGGTATTGTGGTATTGGACGTCAATGCCTAGGAATGTGTAGTTGAGGGAAGATAAGGAGGGATTGTGGTCCAACCTTTCGAGGTGACTAGTGTATGAAAGTATCGATCTAGATGACTAGTGTACATGATTATTGATCCAGATCACTAATGTACTTGAGTATCAATCCATATTACTACTTGGAATGATGATGTATGGTGCCTAGATCCCTGATAGATCAAGATGTTTTAGTCTAGTTCCATAGAGCCATGATGAACAAGTTAGGGCCTGGTGTCTAGATCCTTGATAGACCAAGAATATTTAAGCCTAGTTCTAAAAATGGGGAAGAAAAGATGGATAGAACTCACACTCATCCTATGTGGATTGGAATTTTGATGCCTACTGTAGTCACTTTGGTGTCTTTATACTAGTTCAACATAGGGTGTTTTGGATTATACAGGGAGAAAATAAATAAATAAAAACCAAAAAAAAAATGTAAGTAGAATAAATAATGTTAACTTTGGGACAAGGTTCCTTAAAGTGGGGGAGTATGAAATGCCCCTTATTAATAATAATAATAGTAATATGGTATTATTAATAACAATGATAAATATGTATATATCTAAATGATACAAGAATAGAAAGTAAACAAATATAAATAAATAAGAGAAGATAAGTTATGGTGGACTCAATTAAGTTAAATTAAGAGAAGAAAATAATTACGAGCTATTATTAATAAAAAATATAACATAAGAATAGATAAGTTAAGATAAGATAATAAAAAAGGAAAGTTTCCATGATGACAAGTGGAATCTATGCATGTAGTTTCTTTTCACATGTATGGACCAAGGAATTATATTTAATAGAAGAGGAAAAGGGTAGAAGGAATCTCTAGTTTTTTGGGCTTGGAATAATTATTGAGAAGTAAGGATTTGACACTGGAAAAGATAGTTGATTGAGGGCTAGGGGGCTTTCTGTTGCATAAAAATGGGATTGGTTTGGTGGATATTTGTCCACCACATTATTGTTTCAGTCACTGGGATCCAAGCGAAGAGTGAAATGGTTCAAAAATCGTCGAGTTATAATTAAGTAGAGGTCTTTAGTTCTCTGGTACACTCCTCACCATTCTTGTTTCATGTGAATTATTTGAACATTATTCATTTATTTTATCAGTTTATGGTTATGAGCTGTGTGTTTTTATATCCATGGAATTGTATTTATGCGTTATATATTTAATGCCTAGATGGGCCCTTACACTAAAGTGTTAGGATATTTAAACACTTAGGAGTTAGTTAAGATCTACTTGGTCTAATGTGTCATTAGGTAAAAATGTGATTACTATTGTGTTTCTTTAGTATGAATTAGTATGCATTTGTAGTTAGGAAACCCGACAGTCATGATATGTTCCCAACATAGAGTGATCTGACGGTTCATACTGTCCTCGATCTTAATGACCATTGATCCATGGCTTAACACCCGATCGGTCCATGACCACTATTTAAAGAGAATGGAGGGTCATTTTTCGATGATGGATTGTGAGAAAATCTCTTGTAAAATATCTCTGTAATCGTTTTCTTTTGCATTAATAAACTACTCCAAGTGGTCGCGTTGGCTGGGGTCGTGGATGTTTCCCCATAAGGGTTTTACCACGTGAAAACATCGATGTGTTGATATTTTATATGGTTATGTGAGTGGTTACTGAAGGTGTTCGCCCTTTATTGGAATAGTTGTGTTGTCAAACATGGTATCAGAGCCTATTTGAACAACCGCTCCTGTTATAGATTGAGATCGTGAAGCCAAGTTGTCTCATCTCCATTATATGTCATTTTCATACATTTTTGGGCCAAGAGGACTTTTTCATTGCATGTAGAGCACTCATTTCAGTTTGGAACACTTTTCATTTCACTCGAAAAGGTTTATGTTTTCCCAAGATACAACCATTACATTCAAATCTGGAGGTATAAATCTTGAATATGCATTTTTTTATTTTTTGCAAAGTATTATTTTGGTTTTATATTATTTGTTTCTGGGTTTCTACTCTTTTAGATATTTGTATGCTCCTTGCCTCATGCCCTGTGCGATCTCGAAAAATCAGAAACAAATAGGAAAGGGTGCATCTTCTGAGTAAGCTAACCGAGATCTAACCCTTGTTGTCATCGAGAAGAAAAAAAAATTTCTTGTGTGAAAAGAACTTTTTTTTAGCATGTTCTCCAAGGCCATCTTCAACAACAATAGAAACAATACTCTTTTGAAACAATACCATATGTTTTTCTAGACCATTTGATTAAAAGTTGTTTTATTAAGTAAGAGGTCTTGAATTCAAGTCTCTCTTTTGTTACTTTTTTTTTGAAAAAGTTCATGCTAAAATTGTAAAGTGTATTTCACTTCAAGTATAAAAGTGAATCACTATAAGTAGATTTAATATTTTATTTTAGATTTATTTTGCATGAATTAACTTCATTGTAAAAGTGATCCTCCCTTATTTTTATAAAAGTGGGTCACTTCATAAAGAAACTTACACCACCATGTGGTCCTCTGTTTATTGTTTATGCCTTTTTTAGAAAGGGCATAACTCTCACATCCAAAGTCCATTTTTAGTGTGGTGTTTTTAAACCCGCATAAATTTTCAAGATATTTTCATTCAGATCACCAGTTTAGTTTCTAAATCCATATTATCTGCATATTTAATATGGATTCTACAAGTAATCTCTTACTTACCAGCACCAACTACTTCCAATGAAAATCTCATATGAAGGATTTATTAAGAAGTAAAGGCTTTTACTGAATTAACTTGGGAAAGTAAACAACACCAAATGATGTTGATAAGAAAGAAAAATGGGATAATAGGAATGAAGAAGCACGTGTATTAATCAGAATGTCCATCTCTCATGATTTAAGGTTCCACCTTCAAGCAATTGATAAACCCAAAGAAGCTTGGGGAAAGATTGAATCTGTGTTTTGTAAAAACAATATTATTTGAGCACAATAGTTAGAAAATCAAGTACTAAATTTAAGTCCAAGTTATTTTTCTTTCATTGAAGACTATCAATCTAAGTTTAAAACACTCAGAAATCTATGTGAAGAATGTAAGATAAAGATAGAAGAAGATCGTTGCATCTATCTTATTATTTCTAAGCTAGGTAGTGCATATTCTGTGTTTGTATATACATTTTATTCCATGCAAGAGGATCTAGGGACAACTTATCAAAAACCAAGTCTTGAGAACTTTTGTGATGCTTTGATTAGAGAGAAAAATAAGCTAGTACAACTTGGAGTGATCATCACAACAGGTACCTCAAACAAATCCTTAGTTGTCCATCAAAAAGATAAACCCAAAAATCCCAAGAAGCAACATACTCACCAAAACAACAAGCAATATAAGGGTCCCAAACCCACTCAGACAACTTCCTCTCCTAATGGAGACAAAGAAGAAAAATATAAAGATAAGAAGACTAACAGACATTGCAACTTTTTTGATAAATATGGACATGATGAGTCCAAATGTTTCAAGAAGATGCTATATTTAGAAGCAACGATGAAGAAGCACAACATAAATATTGATTCTACTTCTTCTTCTTCTTCTCATGGACACACACTTTCAGCTTCTGGTTTCTCCTTCAATACAAATTCTACTTCTACTTATGATGAGTGGCTTATTTATTCTAGATCATCTTATCATATGGATAAGGATAATGACATATTTTCTACTCTAAATGAATGTAACACCATGAAAATATTTGTTGGTGATGAAAGATATCTCAGTGTTGAAGGATCTGGAACAATTCAAGTAGAAAGTTGTCATTTCAATGATGTATTATGTGTTCCAGGTCTTTCTTGTAACCTTATATCAGTATATCAAACCACTCATTCAAGTGAAGGTAAAACCATAGATTTTTCACCTCACCAAGTTGTAATCAATGATCTAAAATATCCTAAGCATATTATTGCAAATGGAATTGTTGATGATATTACCAGGTTGTATAAGTTTGACAACTTTGGGTCATCACATTTTTCATCAGTTTTCGTTGCTCATAGCGATGACTTGAGCAAACTTTGGCATGAGCGGTTTGATCATATAAACTATCACTCATTGCATCAACTATGTAATCAACATATGGTGACTAGTCTTCCTCTTGTTTCATGCAGAGATGGTGTTTGTGTTGGTTGTGTTCCTGAAAAACATAATCGAGACAGTTTTGACAAACGTGCCTCTTGGCACGCCTTGGGCCCTTTGCAACTTGTTCGCAGTGATTTGTGTGGTCCACTTTCTTCTCCTTTTTTTTATGGGTGCAAGTATTTCTTAAATTTCATTGATGACTTTTCCAGACGTACTTGGGTTTACTTCTTAAAACTTAAGAGCGAATTTTTTGACAAGTTTTTATCCTACAAGGCCCTTGTAGAAAAGCAATCTGGACATCAAATTCAAAGGTTAAGAAAAGATAATGGAGGAGAATATGTGAACAATAATTTTACAAGTCACTACACTACATAGGGCATCCAAATGCAACACATTGTTCCATATACACCACAACAAAATGGTGTTGTTGAGAGAAAGAACTGCACATTAAAAGAAATGGCTAATTGTATGATCCAATCTAAGGGATTAAGTCTAAAGTATTGGGTGAAAGAAATCAACTGTGCAAATTACATAGTAAATCGCAAGTTACCACAAAGTCTCTTAAAATATAACACTAGAAGAAGCTTGGACTAAAATTAAACCAGATGTAAGTCACTTCCGTGTATTTGGAAATATAGCATGGACTCAAATTCCTGATGATAAAAGGAAAGCATTGCAGCCTAAAAGTGAGAAGTGTATATTTGTTGGTTATTCTAAATATGTCAAAGGTTGCATACTTCTTCAACCACATTGTAATGAAATTATTATTAGAAGAGATGTTAAATTTGATGAAAATATCTTGGCCTGCGAGCCTAATTTGACGTTTGTGCCTTCTTTGGTCTACGAATCTAGTTCGACGGTTGTTCCTTCTTCGGCCTGCGAGCCATCTTCAGCATTTGCTCCTTCTTCTATTTTGGTTTCTTCTTCAGATGATGACATTGGGGATGAAAATCCACCTCCACCTACTCACCTTCCTCCAGATGAATCCTTTGAACCTAAACCAACACCATCTCCACCGCTTCCTAGATGGGTCCATTCAACACAAGAAGTAATTGATGATCTTGTCAGTGATCCTTCAAATCAACATCAGACACATTCACAGTTCTAGCGAGCCTCTTTCCTTTTGTCTCAAGTTTTAGAAACTCATGATGGAGAGACATTTGCAGAAGCTTCAAGTCATCCAGATTGGGATACAACAATGAATGAAGAGTATTGTTCTTTAATGGAAAATGATACTTGGGATTTTCTACCTCTTCCAAAAGCAAGAAAACTTCTTAGATGTAAATGGGTCTATAGAACTAAGTATGCATCAGATGGAAGTGTTGAAAGACACAAGGCTCGGTTAGTTTCCAAAGTATTTTCCCAAGTTGAAAGAATTGACTATAATGAAACCTTTTCCATTATAGCCAAAATGAATTCCATCCAAATTTTTCTTGCCCTTACTTCCTCACATAAATGGGAGGTCCATCAGATGGATGTTAAATCCACCTTCTTGCATGGAGATTTGCAAGAATAAATCTACAAGGAACAACCTCTTGGCTATGTCCATAATGACTCTATCCTTGTTTGTCGCCTTAAGAAATCTCTTTATGGTCTCAAGAAAGCTCCCCGATCTTGGTATGCCAAAATGGAGAACTTTCGTATTGCCATTGGATTCTCTAGATGCCATTCTGATCTTAATTTCTATACCAAGAAAGTAGGAAGCCGTATCATAATCCTTGTTCTTTATGTTGATGACATTATCCTTACTGGTAGTGACTCAAAACTTTTAAACCATGTGAAAACCAACCTTAAGAATAAATTTGAAATGACATACTTAGGCTTTTTGCATTATTTCCTTGGCCTCCAAGTTTTGCAAACCAATGAAGGAATGTTTCTTTGGCAGTCTAAGTATGCTTGTGACCTTCTTCCTCTCTTTCACATGGACGATTGTAAACCATCCTCTTCTCCCTTCTATTCTAGTGTCAAGCTTACTGCCACCTGTACTTCTCCCAAAGTTGATGCCATCTTGTACCATCAATTAGTTGGTAGCCTCTTATACCTAAATCCTACCCGTACTGATCTTTTCTTTGTTTTTAGTCTTATTTCCCGGTATATGCAAACACCCCATGAAATCCATTGGAAAGAAGATAAAAGGATAATTCGTTATTTATGTGGTATAGTTCAGTTTGGGATACATTACAGTTCAGGGGGGTATTTTTTATTGGTTGGTTTCATTGATTCAGATTGGGATAACGACCCTGATGATCGAAAGTCTACTACAGGTTATATTTTCAGCCTTGGTTTAGGACCTGTCACTTCATCTTGTAATAAACAACAGGTTATTGCACTTTCTTCAGTAGAAGCAGAGTATCGAGCAACGGTAAATGCAAGTCAGGAAGCCTTGTGGCTTCGACATATCCTTTCAAAGTTTGGATTCCAGTAGGAGCATCCGACCAACCTTTGGTGTGACAATCAGAGTGTCATCAAGCTCGCCAAATACCCAATTCAACATCAGTGTATAAAACACATTGATATACACATGCACTTCTTTAGAAAGATCATTCATGATCAAGTTACTAAAGTGCTCTTTTTCCCTACAAAAGATTAAGTTGCAGACATTTTCACAAAATCTCTTACAGAAGTGAAGTTTTCCAAACTTCGATCTATGTTAGGAGTTTAGGAAGTTGTCATTGAGGGGGTATAGGCTCTAATGCCTCCTTCCTTCTCNTATCCCAAGTTGTTCTTAAGGGGGGATGTTAGGATATTTAGACACTTAGGAGTTAGTTAAGATCTACTTGGTCTAATGTGTCATTAGGTAAAGTGTGGTTCTTTAGTATGAATTAGTATGCATTTTTAGTTAGAAAATCCGACGGTCACGATATGTTCTCGACATAGAGTGATCCAACGATTCATACTTTCCTCAAACTTAACAACCATTGATATGTGGCTTAGCACCAGATTGGTCCATGATCTCTATTTAAAGAGCATGGAGGGTCATTTGTCGATGATCGATTGTGAGAAAATCTCTTGTAAAATATCTCTGTAATCTTTTTCTTTTGCATTAATAAACTGCTCCAAGTGGTCGCGTTAGTTGGGGCCGTGGATGTTTCCCCATAGGGGTTTTACCATGTGAAAACATCGGTGTGCTGATTTTTGATCTGGTTATGTGAGTGGTTACTGAAGGTGTTCGTCCTCTATTGGAATACCTATGTTGTCGAATATAAAGGAGATAAGTATTTTTATTATATATTATTCACCCATATTGGATTTAGTTGGGAAAAGTGGTTACATGATCTTCTTGGGGAGGACACATGCTGAATTATTGCATGTAATTATACAAACCATGTTTTTGGTTGTTTGGAGGTTCGTCATTCATTGTTCTTCATTCATTATTGTTCACTCATGTTCTTTCTTTGGGCATGGGAAAAATAGTTTCTGGAGGTAAAGAGTCATTTCTTGTTGGATGTAGGAAGGTGTTGATTATTCCAACAAGGAATCGATTCCTATGTGCATGAGAATGTTGATAGTTTAGAAAGAATTTTCTAGAGTTGTGAATCCTTGGAGTTTCCAACATTGCAATTTCCTTACAAGTAGAACTAGATCCTTGGAAAATAAGTGGAACATTTTGAGGCACTACATTGTAGAGAAAGGGGTTCATTTCTTTGGGTTGTGTAGGATTAAAGGGGAAAGAGAGATGGTAAACTAGGATTTTTGTGTCATTGAGAAAGCTGTGAGAGATTGATAGTTGATTGTTATGAAACTTAGAGTAAGCCTAGCACCTATCCTTATGGAATCATATCCTCGACATGGGGGTGAACTACTCTTGAGAGAGATAGAACAATAGTGTCTATCGTTGATCAAGAGATTCCTCAACCCTTGGATATTTCAGATGAAAAGAACATGATGAAAGTATGAGCATATTTAAAACTGAATTTGTTGATGACTATCCATTTAGTGGTTGATCAGATGTCTAGATTTCAACACTCAAAAGTCTTCATTTCTTAGATCACATGTTATAAAGTGACATGCATGATGAAATTAGGGAATTTGACATACATATTTCCTAGGAAGAGTTTTGCACATTCCCAACATTTAAGAAAATATGTTTTTGTTCTTCAGATGATATAAAAAAAAATATTGCTATTACAAGTATCGATCATACTTCTTTGAGGAACAAGGAATTCAAAGATCTAAAAGTGAGAATTGCAGCAATGATGTAACTATACATGGTTCAAACTTCTTGTCAGGAGTTTTTCTACAATGAGATAAACATAAAACCTTTGTTCCATACTACATAGAAAGAGAGTATTTCTATGCTTTCTTCCTATTTAAATGGGGTTATTCCATCCATAATTATTGTAAAATCTTACATGTTGAGGTTTTTCAACACCATCGTTTTTAAAAATTGGCAAATGTTGATTGAAATGCACATATTAGCAAAACTGAAAATGAAAGCTTTCATTCCAAAATTTATAACTAGTGCCTATGCTAGAGCATCATTAATCTTGTTCTGGGTGGGCATAAGAGAACAATATTCAAGGAATACACACGTGGAATTAGAGAAACTTTCACTTTGGATAAAACGATTGTGATGAAAACACCCTCTCTCTAATGCTAAATTTGAATGATCACCTCATTTTCAAAACAGTGAAGAATTTTGGTTAGTGATAATTACCTACATAGATTGATTACAAAGAACCTTTTTTTAAAGAAAATAATATTTCTTATATGTGAGAGGAAATGTTGCATTCCAAATTTCTGTTGGGTTTTCATAATAGACACCTAGGTAATGAGCATGATTGGAAGCAGGTTGAGACAGGATGTGAGCAGAGGATAAATATTTGGTTTATGTCATGAATTAACCCAATGAGTTGAGAGAGATTGTTGGACGAGGCATCATGGATTGATAACCGAGGCCTTTCCATACCTACACATTTCTGTTAGTTCTTGATTCATACGATGATGATGAGTGTCCTTGGCTATTAGAAATTATTATCAACAACACTACATCTGCATCCACATCGGTTACTAGAGACTTAAGATCTTCTACCCATTCTAAGTTTATTGTTTATGAGTGTCAAAAAATAGATATATAGTTCCTAAAGATAATAAGAAGATAAATATGTTGGGGAATAATATGGAACCTATAACAAAACAAACAAACAATTATTTAGATAATCGAAGAGGGAATAAAATTTATGAAGATAAAGGTGGTGTCTAAAGACACTGACACAACACTTAAGAAAATTGCATTTTGATCAGAACATCACAATTCATATTGGATATTGATATATCCATATGATATCAACTCGATCACTTGATGATAATGACCCAAGGGGTGTACTAGTTATAGCCTAAAGATCTAACCAAATTTCATAGAATCGGGAAGATCTTGTCCACATATAAGCATCTGTTGTTAGAGTTGACTCTGTCAAATCCACACTATCAATTCAGTTAAATAAGAATGCTCAAATTGAGGGTCCATGCATCCAACTCATAGTTGATTGTTCGAGCGTTCTATTCACCGCTCAACTATCTTTGACTACTGGTCAATTGTATGATTGATAGGTATGTTGACTACTCGACCAACTAATGTAGATATCTGGTCAATCGCCCAACCAAATTTATCCATATGTAGGTAGACCGCTCAACCGATCGAATCCTGGAGAAGTGTGATGAACCATCAATGGTTTATGTTCCAACAAACCCCCATCATCACATGTCTCTAGATATTCAGGAGGTGAAATTACATTATCATGACACCCCCTCATAATTACAACTTCCTGAATCCCAAAAATCATACAGGGTGAAATCATGAAGGTGGGTTACACTTTTGCTTGTTTTATGACAAAAAAAACTGTATTTTCACAAGTTATTCAACTTCGGACATATAAAAGTATTTTTTTTATTTAGAATTTCACTTTACAGTAAAAACAAAACTTGTGAAGAATTGTGTTAGCTTTCTAATGACTATTTTTC
>JASDQU010505686.1:35074-47745 GCA_032191745.1 Picea mariana | reverse complement strand
CTTCATTGTAAAAGTGATCCTCACTTCTTTTTATAAAAGTGGGTCACTTCATAAAGCAACTTACACCAACACGTGGTCCTCTGTTTACCGTTTATGTCTTTTTTTAAAAGGGCATAACACTCACATCCGAAGTCTATTTTTAGTGCCGTTTCTTTAAAACCGCATAAATTTTCAAGATATTTTCATTCAGATCATTAGTTTCAGTTTTTAAATCCATATTATCTGCATATTTAATATGTCTTTTACAAGTAATCTCTTACTTACCAACACCAACTACTTCCAATGGAAATCTCATATGGAGGATTTATTAAGAAGTAAAGTATTGTAACAGATTACCTTGGGAAAGTAAACAACACCAAATGATGTTGATAAGAAAGACAAATGGGATAATAGGAATGAAGAAGAACGTGGATTAATCAGAATGTCCATCTCTCATGATTTAAGGTTCCACCTTCAATCAATTGATAAACCCAAAGAAGCTTGGGAAAAGATTGAATCTGTGTTTGGTAAACACAATATTATTTGAGCACAATAGTTAGAAAATCAAGTACTAAATTTAAGTCCAAGTTATTTTACTTACATTGAAGACTATCTATCTAAGTTTAAAACACTCAGAAATCTATGTGAAGAATGTAAGATAAATATAGAAGAAGATAGTTGCATCTATCTTATTCTTTCTAAGCTAGGTAGTGCATATTATGTGTTTGTATATACCTTTTATTCCATGCAAGAGGCTCTAGGGACAACTTATCAAAAACCCAGTCTCGAGAAATTTTGTGATTCTTTGATTAGAGAGCAAGATAAGATAGTACAACTTGGAGTGATCAGCACTACAGGTACCTCCAACAAAGCCTTAGTTGTCCATCAAAAAGATAAACCCAAGAATCCCAAGAAGCAACATCCTCGCCACAACAACAATCAATATAAGGGTCCCAAACCCACTCAGACAACTTCCTCTCCTAATGGAGACAAAGGAGAAAAATAGAAAAATAAGAAGACTCACAGACATTGCAACATTTTTGATAAATATGGTCATGATGAGTCCAAATGTTTCAAGAAGATTGTATCTTTAGAAGAAGCGATGAAGAAGCACAACATAAATATTGATTCTACTTCTTCTTCTTATTCTCATGGACACATACTTTTAGCTTCTGGTTTCTCCTTCAATACAACTTCTACTTCTACTTATGATGAGTGGCTTATTTATTCTGGAGAATCTTATCATATGGATAAGGATAATGACATATTTTATGCTCTAAATGAATGTAACACCATGAGAATATTTTTTGGTGATGATAGATCTCTCAGTGTTGAAGGGTCTGGAACAGTTCAAGTAGAAAATTGTCATTTCAATGATGTATTATGTGTTCCAAGTCTTTCTTGTAACCTTATATCAGTATATCAAATCACTCATTCAAGTGAAGGTAAAACCATAGATTTTCCACCTCACCAAGTTGTAATCAAGGATCTAAAATATCCTAGGCATATTATTGAAAATGAAATTGTTGATGATATTACCAAGTTGTATAAGTTTGACAACTTTGGGTCATCATATTTTTCATCAGTTTTCGTTGCTCATCGCGATGACTTGAGAAAACTTTGGCATGAGTGGTTTGATCATATAAACTATCACACATTGCATCAACTATGTAATCAACATATGGTGACTGGTCTTCCTCTTGTTTCATGCAGAGATGGTGTTTGTGTCAGTTGTGTTCTTGGAAAACATTATCGGGATAGTTTTGACAAACGTGCCTCTTGGCACACCTTGGGCCCTTTGCAACTTGTTCACAGTGATTTGTGTGGTCCACTTTCTTCTCCTTCTTTTTATGGGTGCAAGTATTTCTTAAATGTCATTGATGAATTTTCCAAACGCACTTGGGTTTACTTCTTAAAACTTAAGAGAAAAATTTTTGACAAGTTTTTAACCTACAAGGCCCTTGTAGAAAAGAAATCTGGACATCAAATTCAAAGGTTAAGAACAGATAATGGAGGCGAATATGTGAACGATAATTTTACAAGTTACTGCATTACATAGGGCATCCAAATGCAACACATTGTTCCATATACACCACAAAAAAATGGTGTTGTTGAGAGAAAAAACCGCACATTAAAAGAAATAGTTAATTGTATGATCCAATCTAAGGGATTAAGTCTAAAGTATTGGGTGGAAGAAATCAACTGTGCAAATTACATAGTAAATCGCACTACTACAAAGGCTTTTAAAATATAGCACTGGCAGAAGCTTGGACTAAAATTAAACTAGATGTAAGTCACTTCCGTGTATTTGGTAGTATAGCATGGACTCACATTCTTGATGATAAAAGGAAAGCATTGTAGCCTATAAGTGAGAAGTGTATATTTGTTGGTTATTCTGAAGATTTCAAAGGTTACAGACTTATTCAACCACATTGTAATGAAATTATTATTAGAAGAAATGTTAAATTTTATGAAAATATCTTGGCCTGCGAGCCTACTTCGACATTTGTGCCTTCAATGGCCTATGAGCCTAATTTGACGGTTGTGCCTTCCTTAGCCTGCGATCCATCTTCAGCATTTGTTCCTTCTTTTGTTTTGGTTTCTTCTTCAGATGATGACATTGAGGATGAAAATCCACCTCCGCCTACTCACCTTCCTCCAGATGAGTCCTTTGAACCTAAACCAACACCATCTCCATTACTTCCTAGATGGGTCCGTTCAACACGAGAAGTAATTGATGATCTTGTCGGTGATCCTTCAAATCATCACCAGACACGTTCATAGTTCTAGCGAGCCTCCTTTCTTTTGGTTCAAGTTTTAGAAACTCATGATCGAGAGACATTTGCAGAAGTTTCAATTCATCTAGATTGGGATACAACAATGAATGAAGAGTATTGTTCTTTAATGGAAAATGATACTTGGGATCTTGTACCTCTTCCAAAAGGAAGAAAACTTGTTAGATGTAAATGGGTCTATAGAACTAAGTATGCATCAGATGGAAGTGTTGAAAGACACAAGGCTTAGTTAGTTTCCAAAGTATTTTCCTAAGTTGAAAGAATTGACTATAATGAAACCTTTCCCCTGTAGCCAAAATGAATTCCATCTGACTTTTTCTTGCCCTTACTTCCTCACATAAATGGGAGGTCCATTAGATGGATGTTAAATCCGCCTTATTGCATGGAGATTTGCAAGAATAAATATACAAGGAAAAACCTCTTGGCTATGTCCATAATGACTCTATCCTTGTTTGTCGCCTTAAGAAATCTATTTATGGTCTCAAGAAATCTCCCTGAGATTGGTATGCCAAAATGGACATCTTTCGTATTTCCATTGGATTCTCTAGATGCCATTCTGATCCTAATGTCTATACCAAGAAAGTAGGAAGTCATATCATAATCCTTGTTCTTTATGTTCATGACCTTATCCTTACTGGTAGTGACTCAAAAATTTTAAACCATGTGAAAACTAACCTTAAGAAGAAATTTGAAATGACAGACTTAGGCTTTTTGCATTATTTCCTTAGCCTCCAAGTTTTGCAAACCAATGAAGTAATGTTTCTTTCCCAGTCTAAGTATGCTTGTGACCTTCTTTCTCGCTTTCACATGGACGATTGTAAATCATACCCTTCTCCCTTCTAGTCTAGCATCAATCTTACTGCCACCTGTACTTCTCCCAAAGTTGATGCCACCTTGTACCATCAGTTAGTTGGTAGCCTCTTATACTTGACTCCTACTTGTACTGATATTTCCTTTGTTGTTTGTCTTCTTTCCCAGTATATGCAAACACCCCATGAAATCCAGTGGAAAGAAGTTAAAAGGATAATTCGTTATGTTTGTGGTACAGTTCAGTTTGGGATACATTACAGTTCAGGGGGGAATTTTTTATTGGTTGGTTTCACTAATTCAGATTGGGCCGACGAACCTGATGATCGGAAGTCTACTACAGGTTATATTTTCATCCTTGGTTTAGGACCTGTCACTTTAGCCTGTAAGAAACAACAGGTTATTACACTTTCTTCAGCAAAAGCAGAGTACCGAGTAATGGTAAATGCAAGTCAGGAAGCCTTGTGGCTTCGACATATCCTTTCAGAGTTTGGATTCCAGCAGGAGCATTTGACTAGCATTTGGTGTGACAATCAGAGTGCCATCAATCTTACCAAATACCCAATTCAACATCAGCGTAGAAAACAAATTGATATACACATGCACTTCATTAGAAAGATCATTCATGATCAAGTTATTGAAGTGCTCTTTTTCCCTACAGAAGATTAAGTTGCAGACATTTTCACAAAATATCTTACAGAAGCGAAGTTTTCCAAACTTTGATCTATGTTAGGAGTTCAGGAAGTTGTCATTGAGGGGGTACAGGCTCTAATGCCTCCTTCCTTCTCCTATTATGTCACCATTGTAAATCCTTCAATCATATCCCAATTTATTCTTAAGGGGGGATGTTAGGACATTTAGACACTTAGGAGTTAGTTAAGATCTACTTGGTCTAATGTGTCATTAGGTAAAAGTGTGTTTCTTTAGTATGCATTAGTATGCATTTGTAGTTAGAAAATCTGATGGTCATGATATGTTCCCGACATAGAGTGATCCAACGGTTCATACTCTCCTCAAACTTAATGACCATTGATCTGTGGCTTAACACCCGATTGTTCCATGATCTCTATTTAGAGAGCATGGAGGTTCATTTGTCGATGATCGATTGTGAGAAAATATCTTGTAAAATATCTCTGTAATCTTTTTCTTTTGCATTAATAAACTACTCCAAGTGGTCATGTTAGCTGGGGCCGTGGATGTTTCCCCGTAGGGGTTTTACCATGTAAAAACATTGGTGTTTTGATTTTTGATCTAGTTATGTGAGTGGTTACCGAAGGTGTTCGTCCTCTGTTGGAATACCTATGTTGTCGAACACAAAGGGGATAAGTATTTTTATTATATATTATTCACCCATATTGGATTTAGTTTGGAAAAGTGGTTACATGATCTTCTTGGGGAGGACACATGCTGAATTATTGCATGTAATTATACAAACCATGTTTTTGGTTGTTTGGAGGTTTGTCATTCATTGTTCCTCATTCATTATTGTTCACTCGTGTTCTTTCTTTGGGCATGGGAAAAATAGTTTCTGGAGGTAAAGAGTCATTTCTTGTCTGATGTAGGAAGGTGTTGATTATTCCAACAAGGAATCGATTCCTATGTGCATGAGAATGTTGATAGTTTAGAAAGAATTGTCTAGAGTTGTGAATCCTTGGAGTTTCCAGCATTGCAATTTTCTTACAAGTAGCACTAGATACTTGGAAAAGAAGTGGAACATTTTGAGGCTCTACATTGTAGAGAAAGGGGTTCATTTATTTGGGTTGTGTAGGATTAAAGGGAAAAGAGAGATGGAAAACTATGATTTTTGTGTCGTTGAGAAAACTGTGAGAGATTGATAGTTGATTGGTATGAAACTTAGAGTAAGCCTAACACATGTCCTTTTGGAATCATATCCTCAACATGGGGGTGAACTACTATTGAGAGAGATAGAACAATAGTGTCTATCGTTGATCAAGAGATTCCTCAACCCTTGGATATTTTAGATGCAAAGAACATGATGAAAGTATGAGCATATTTAAAACTGAATTTGTTGATGACTATCCATTTATTGGTTGATCAGATGTCTAGATTTCAACACTCAAAAGTCTTCATTTCTTAGAAAACATGTTATAAAGTGACATGCATGATGAAATTAGGGAATTTGACATACATATTTCCTAGGAAGACTTTTTCACATTCCCAACAATTAAGAAAATGTGTTTTTGTTCTTCAGATGATATACAAAAAAATATTTCTATTACAAGTATCGATCATACTTCTTTGAGGAACAAGGAATTCAAAGATCTAAAAGTGAGAATTACAGCAATGATGTAACTATACATGGTTCAAACTTATTGTCAGGAGTTTTTCTACAATGTGATAAACATAAAACCTTTGTTCCATACTACATAGAAAGAGAGTATTTCTACGCTTTCTTCTTATTTAAATGGGGTTATTCCATCCATAATTATTGTAAAATCTTACATGTTGAGGTTTTTCAACACCATCGTTTTTAAAAATTGGCAAATGCTGATTGAAATGCACATATTAGAAAAACCGAAAATGAAAGCTTTCATTCCAAAATTTATAACTAGTGCCTATGCTAGAACATCATTAATCTTGTTATGGGTGGGCATCAGAGAACAATATTCAAGGAATACACACGTGGAATTAGAGAAACTTTCACTTTGGATAAAATGATTGTGATGAAAAGACCCTCTCTCTAATGCTAGATTTGAATGATCACTTCATTTTCAAAACAATGAAGAATTTTTGTTAGTGATTATTACCTACATAGATTTATTATGAAGAACCTTTTTTTAAAGAAAATAAGATTTCTTATATGGTAGAGGAAATTTTGCACTCCAAATTTCTGTTGGGTTTTCATAATAGACACCCAGGTAATGAGCATGATTGGAAGTAGTTTGAGACAGGATGTGACAAGAGGATAAATATTTGGTTTATGTCATGAATTAACCCAATGAGTTGAGAGAGAATGTTGGAGGAGGCATCATGGATTGATAACCAAGGCCTTTCCATACCTACACATTTCTGGTAGTTCTTGATTTAGACGATGATCATGAGTGTCCTTGGCTATTAGAAATTATTAGCAACAACACTACATCTGCATCCACATCGATTACTAGAGGCTTAAGATCTTCTACCCATTCTAAGTTCATTGTTTATGAGTGTCAGAAAATAGATATTTAGTTCCTAAAGATAATAATAAGAGAAATATGTTGGGGACTACTATAGAACCTATAACGAAACAAACAAACAATTATTTAGATAATCGAAGAGGGAATAAAATTTCTGAAGATAAAGGTGGTGTCTAAAGACACTGACACAACACTTAAGAAAAGTGCATTTTGATCAGAACGTCACAATTCATATTGGATATTGATATATCCACATGATATCAACTTGACCACTTGATGATAATGACCTAAGGGGTGTACTAGTTATAGCCTAAAGATCTAACCAAATTTCATAGAATCAGGAAGATCTTGTCCACATATAAGCATCTATTGTTAGAGTTGACTATCAAATCCACACTATCAATTCGGTTAAATAAGAATGCTCAAATTGAGGGTCCATGCATCCAACTCGTAGTTGATTGTTCGGATGTTCTATTCACCGCTCAACTATCTTCGACTAATGGTCGATTGTATGATTGATAGGTATGTTGACTACTCGACCAACTAATGTAGATATTTGGTCGATCGCCCAACCAATTTTATCCAGATGTAGGTCGACCACTCAACCGATCGAATCTTGGAGAAGTGTGATGAACCATCAATGGTTTATGTTCCAACAAACCCCCATCATCACATGTTTCTAGATATTCAGGAGGTGAAATTATGTTATCATGACAAGCCCTCATAATTACAACTTCCTAAATTCCAAGAATCATACTTAGATTTATAAATAGAGCTTCACCTAAAGTTTCGATGAATATATTAGCAACTTGATCATATTTGGTGCAATATTCAAGGGATACAACATTCTCATGAACCAACTGTCTCAAATAGTGAACACAGAGCTCAACACACTTCATCATACTATGGGAAACAAGATTTTCAACAACCTGCATGGCACTTTGATTATCATAGTATATTGTAGTCAATTTCTTAATAGGAAGGCCAAGTTCACCTAGAAGTTGGTGGATCCATATTTCTTAAGTACCTTCTTGAATGAAACCACAATATTTTTCTTCTATAGTCGACAAGGAGACTACCTTCTGTTTCTTGCAGAACTAGACTGATGGTCCAACGATAAAGAGAAACTTTCAATATTTGTAGATCTTCGTAAATTGGCCTCAATAAGAAATTTTCCACCACACACACACCCAACATATACATTATCACGATAAGTGAATCTCCCAAAAATTGTAATTTTATTTCCCCATATTCAATAGCCAACATGAGAGTTATTTTGAGAGTTGTTGTAACCTAAAATGTTCTTTCTGAAATTTTTCAGAATTTCTTTAATCCTTTTCATGGACCATTGCATAAGCTTGAATGTCATGCCATGTGTGTTATTTCCACATCTATATTTGGTATCATAAATATTTTTTTTATTGGCTCATTTTAATGATAGTGTGACCCAGCTTAGGGTTGGGTGTGTTACAATCATGGAGGTAGTGGATCAACTCACAAATTATGCCTACTTTTTATTTCTTTATCATCCTTTTATAGAAATTAAAATAGCCACAACATTCATGTAAATATTGAAAATTCTACATGGAATACCGAAGATTATTATAAGTTTGTAATGTCCCTCAGTTTACAAACATTCAAACACTTAATATATTGATAGTTTATGTTGTGAAACTATTGGAAAAGACTTATGTGGAATTATATCATCATAAACATTGATGATGAATATTTTTGTAAAATTTTTTTTTAATTTATTTTATTAACAAGAAACAAATTGATTAGAGAATCCAATTACAAAAAGTAGATCACTATTCAATGGGTGAGTGAAAAAGATAATAACCATCAGAGTGAATTATTGTTCATAGGACAAGTGGAACCTTACTCCCAAAGGTTTGGGATGTGAGGGAACAAGCTATCACAAAGTTAGGCCAAGAATATTTCCTAGGGTTAGATATGAGGCCAACTTGAAAAGACATAGGAAAACTATTATATATAACTATGTTATGAGGAAGGATGTTGTTGAGTACTTGTGAGAAATGAGTTTGATGGTTTTGGAAAGAAAAAAAAAATCAGATACCTAGATAAGGTTATACAATTTTTAGTCCCTATAGAATAATAATTTCGGCTTGAGCATGACAATAACAAGAAACATTAGTTGTTCGTGTCTATGGTTGGAGGAACTGGTTCTCTACTTAGTTTGTTTCCAGTTATTGAAGTAGGCTGAGATATCTTATTCAAATTTATTTATTTATGTTTCACAATGATTTAGAAACATTACAGTAGATAATAATTGCATAATATATAGTGTTTAATGCAATAGAGAATATTTGTGAAACTGCAATATTCACTTATACCTAATAGAATATAATATTGTGTCCATTTTATCTTCAAACAACTTGAAAAAGTTTGAAAAATAGATACTAAAATATCTGTAGTTTATTTTCTATATTAGAAAGAGTAATATTACAATGAGAAAGAAAACAAATCACATAATAGTCTATAGATTTATATTCATGCAAAAAGGTTATTACTTATAAATATTGCATTGTGGAATATAAAGAATCTATTTTTATACACTGCAGAGATATAACATACTTACCTTTATGTGCTATATTTTTCTATGCAGTGGTTTCTTTTTATAAATTAAACTGTTCAAAAGGAAAAAAGAATCCATCATCGATATGTGTGTATTTAATACAATAAGTAAAAGATAATTTTAACCATAAACTAAAATACATCATGATGACAAGTATAGGGTTATTAACCAGAGAACCATTTCGAAATGACATGGAAATAACAACATAAAATATTAAGAGAAGAGGAAACTCTAAAACTACTATATATTAAGTCGATAGAAAGAAACATTATAATATTTTATTTATATAATGAACAAATAACCAAGAACTTCGAGGAAAGTTAAAGGGTTTACATTTAAAGAAATGTACTCAATAGATTATAACCAAAGTTTTATTTAAATAAATATTAGGGTAATGGTTTTAAAGAAACCCTGGAGACAACTATTATGTAGTCTTGGCATAATGTAAAAACAATTGAATACTTATAAATTGGTATACATTAAAAAATAAACCCTCGACCTGTCATCGAAATCAAAGGTGTTGGATTACTGAGAGGGTGAATCAGTAATGAGTAATCTTATGAATTTATATAGTTTAACAATAATCAACAATTTACATTAGAATTTAATATATCATAAGCAGGATAATAATAAACATGACATCACAATAGATAAATAGTACACCAGAATATACGTAGAAATTAAAATGGGAGAAAACCACGAAATTATTTTCTTATATATCAAAAGAATACATTAATTGGAAGCACCAACTTCCGATTCTCCAAATACAACTAGAAGGAGGCTCCAACCCCCTGTTCCCAGGCTCCAACCTGAAGGAAGATACAACTCTCTAAATTCTTTGGCTCCAACCAAAAGGAGGCTACAACACCATGATTTCTCTAGCTCCATCTGAAAGGTGGCTACAACCACATTTCCTTGCCCCGTCCAACCACCCTATAATATAAATATATACCCTAGGTCGCTATCACAAACTCTGCCACTGTTACTATCACTTTGTCTTTGTCACTGTCACTCTATCACTATCAATGTCACTCTGTCATTATCACTACCTCATCAACCTATATATTCTCATCAACCAAATAACACCTATAGCATACCATGCATCAACTTTATAACAACATGCATCAATTATGAACCAAAGATGCATCAATTATGAACAAAAGATACACCAATAAAGAATAGTGAATCATGAACTAGAGTATCAACCATGTGTAACCTCTAGCAAATACCATACCATCAACCATATGAATATATGTACCATATCATCAATGAAGTATCTCAAATAAGTAATGCATTCCCCTCCTGCATAAGCCACCATACAACATGAATGTGCCTCAACCATATCAACTCAAAGATAAGAGTTATAAGAACCATGTCATGTGTTGAACCAAATATAAGAGTACTCCTCACTCAACCAAGAAACCAAGATATACCATATCAAACCAAGCATACCAAGTATGCCTCAAGAATACACAATATCATCACAAGAAGTAACCATCAAAACAAGTATACAACCATACCAATATCTCAGTAGCTGACCTAAAACTCTGATATGCTGACCTGTGGACTTCCTTTATACTTTAGGGACCAAGTACCAACATTTAGCCAACCAATCATGAGCCTTTTATAGGTACGCAACTTTCTCTTCTACTACCTGTGTATATATGTTCTTTTCTCCACTATATCCTGTGTACATATGCTCCCTTTCTGAACTGAAACAATGTGCACCTCATAAATTAGGTTTTGTTGCAACTCTGAAATTTTGTCCTTCGATCTTCCTTTACTACCTCAGAAAATGATGCTACAACCTTAGAAAAAATATCACTAGATCACAAGAAATATAAGAAATGAATAAGTGTGTGAGTGTTCTTGTGAATGACTCCTCGAGGCGTATTTATACTTGTTCTAGGTAACTCCTCTCCTTAATTTAGGGATTCTATGGTTTTCTTGTTACAATAACTTTACTCTTTCATTAAGGACTTGTAACCAACTAGAGACTTCTTGATGCAGACCCCCTTCTCTCCTAAGGGTTGTGTGACCTCCCAGTTAGGATATTTGATTCTAGAGTCGAGTGACTCTTGAAAACCTTATTGGTCTCATTCTATGCTAAACACGGGTCCCCTCAACTACCTACATAGGATTCACGATACCCGTGACCTTCCCTTTTGCACTCTACGAAAATATCAGAGTATTTAGCGTTAGGGCCTTTTCTCTCAGCTCCTCCTCCGATGTGACCATGGGCGATGACCACATGATTTCGGGCGTGACCACAAGTAGTTTGAAGTCAAACTACTTTTCGACCCGCAATTATCCTCGAGCCTCCACATGTCTTCCTAGTGAAAACACAGTATGGATTGTGGCCCACCCTTGACTTTTTAAGTCAGCGTGACTCCTATCCCCGCAATAAGAGATGACCATCGAGCTCACAATATTGATGGTGATTTTGAACATACGACCGATATATATTCCTTGGGATCAATGGTTCAGACTTCCTCCTCCCATATCGACGACTGCGGTCAATTCATAATTCCGGGCTCCAAAATTCTCAAGTTTCAAACCTTGTTTTCCTTTGCAGGGAAGTCTCCCAAAGCAGAAGATCCATTGACACCTGTCCCCTTGAATAAACGACTGTGATCTCTGTGGGTCTCTGGACTTTGGGTTTTATTTTTTGAATCTCAACCCTCACTTTCATTTGTACTCCAATCCTCCGGACTGAACGACGGGTAGACACTTGACCCCATGATCAATGGTCCTGCCTTCACTTCGGGTGCTTGACCTTTCAACTCACATCAATGGTCCTGTGACCCTCCTCTCTATTGAAGGTTGATATCTCCTTTGGGTTTCGGACTTCAGCGATCTCAATTCTCAAACTGAGAATCCCACAACAAATTTCCCAGAACTCGTAATCTACTGACAAGTGTCCACTGACAAATCGACGATCCTCAACTCTTCTTCTCTTCGGGCTTCAGGTGTTTACACGCCTCAAATTTTCCTTCCTCTAGATCTCATGACCCTTCGACACGTACTCCTCTGGATCTAACGGTCCAACTTCTCTTTGTCCCTCCAACTCTTCGCGCTTCGGGGATATCAAGTTTCAAACGTGCTTCCTTCTGATCTCACACTATCTGGCGGCTTAGATTCTCTTGATTGATCCAATGTCTGATGTTCACTTCGTATGATATGATGGCTCAAGTCTGCCTCAGATGATCAAACGACTGAGATTTCACTTCAGAAATACAAAACTCTAGACTTTTAAAGTTTCAAGTCTCAAACCTTGATGGGTTCTATCTCCTGTGTGTGTGAAGTGTTAAATCTCATGCACCTTGTATTGAATCAGACGGTTGTTGATTCTTTTCA
>JASDQU010505686.1:19282-34914 GCA_032191745.1 Picea mariana | reverse complement strand
ACAATGAAAATGAAAACAAATTATACCCAATGAAAGTAGATTCAATTTTAAAAATGTTGGTATCAATTCTCAAACTAAATTCTGAGTATTTGTAGGAGTCCGCTACCTCCAAAGATGAAGTAAGATGGAGAGAATTTGCAGTTTCCTGCAAACAGTCCCATTTTCACCTTTTCGGACGAAATATTCTTTTGGCCGAAACCTAGTTTTTAACGGAATCCGTTAAAAAATAAACGTTTCGGCCGAAAAGTATTTCGGCCGAAATATTCTTACCGCGGGAAAATAATTCATTCAAAAAACGTTGTACACGAATTTTGACGGCACCGTTAAATTTGACGTGAGGATTTTCGGCCGAATAATATTTCGGCCGAAAGTAATATTTGTTCGGCCGAAAAATTGCCGCTAGAAATTTTGGAGACCCGATTGTCACGAAAGTGTTACCCAGCTTCATGATTTTACCCTACATAGATTTATAAATAGAGCTTCAACTAAAGTTTCGATGAATATATTAGCAACCTGATCATATTTGGTACAATATTCAAGGGTTACAACATTCTCATGAACCGACTATCTCAAATAGTGAGCATGGAGCTCAACACGCTTCATCATACCATGGGAAACAAGATTTTCAACAACCTGTATGGCACTTTGATTATCATAGTATATTGTAGTCAATTTCTTAATAGGAAGGCCAAGTTCACCTAGAAGTTGGTGGATCCATATTGCTTAAGTACCTTCTTGAATGACACCACAATATTTTTCTTCTATTGTCAACAAGGAGACTACCTTCTATTTCTTGCAAAACCATATCGATGGTCCAGTGATAAAGAGAAACTTTCAATATTTTTAGATCTTCGTAAATTGGCCTCAATAAGAAATTTTCCACCACACACACACCCAACATATACATTATCACAATAAGTGAATCTCCCAAAAATTGTAATTTTATTGCCCCATATTCAATAGCCAACATGAGTTATTTTGAGAGTTGTTGTAACCTAAAATGTTCTTTCTGAAATTTTTCAGAATTTCTTTAATCCTTTTCATGGACCATTGCATAAGCTTGAATGTCATGCCATGTGTGTTATTTCCACATCTAGATTTGGTATCATAAATATTTTTTTTATTGGTTTGTTTTAACAATAGTGTGACCCAGCTTGGGGTTGGGTGTGTTACAATCATGGAGGTAGTGGATCAACTCACAAATTATGCCTATTTTTTATCTCTTTATCATCCTTTTATAAAAATTAAAATAGCCACAACATTCATGGAAATATTGAAAATTCTACATGGAATACCGAAGTTTATTATAAGTTTGTAATGTCCCTCAGTTTACAAACATTCAAACATTTAATTTATTGATAGTTTATGTTATGAAATTATTGGAAAAGACTTATGTGGAATTATATCATCATAAACATTGATGATGAATATTTTTGTAAAATTTATTTTTAATTTATTTTATTAATAAGAAACAAATTGAATAGAGAATCCAATTACAAAAAGTAAATCGCTATTCAATGGGTGAGTGAAAAAGATAAAAACTACCAGAGTGAATTATTGTCCATATGACAAGTGGAACCTTACTCCCAAAGGTTTGGGATGTGAGGGAACAAGGTATCACAAAGTTAGGCAAAGAATATTTCCTAGGGTTAGATATGAGGCCAACTTGAAAAGACATAGGAAAACTATTATATACAACTATGTTATGAGAAAGGATGTTGCTGAGTACTTGTGAGAAATGAGTTTGATGGTTTTGGAAAGAAAAAAAAAAAATCAGATACCTAGATAAGGTTATGCAATTTTTAGTCCCTATAGAATAATGATTTCGGCTTGGGAATGAAAATAACATGAAACATTAGTTGTTTGTGTCTATGGTTGGGAGGAACTGGTTCTCTACTTAGTTTGTTTCCAGTTATTGAAGTAGGCTCAAATATCTTTTTCAAATTTATTTATTTGTGTTTCACAATGATTCAACAATATTACAGTAGATAATAATTGATTGCATAATATATAGTGTTTGTTCCAATAGAGAATATTTGTGAAACTGCAATATTAATTTATACCTAATAGAATATAATACTGTGTCCATTTTATCTTCAAACAACTTGAAAAATAGATACTAAAATATTTGTAGTATATTTTCTATATTAGAAAGAGTAATATTACAATGAGAAAGAAAACAAATCACATAATAGTCTATAGATTTCTATTCATGCAAAAAGGTTATTACTTATAAATATTGCATTGTGGAATATAAAGAATCTATTTTTATACACTGCACAGACATAACATACTTACCTTTATGTGCTATATTTTTCTATGCAGTAATTTCTTTTTAGAAATTAAATTGTTCAAAAGGACAAAAGAATCCATGTTCGATATGTGTGTATTTAATACAATAAGTAAAAGATGATTTTAACCATAAACTAAAATACATCACGACAACAAGTATAGGGTTCTTAACCAAAGAACCATTTCGAAATGACATGGAAATAACACCACAAAATATTAAGAGAAGAGGAAACTCTAAAACTACTATATATTAAGTCGATAGAAAGAAACATTATAATATTTTATTTATATAATGAACAAATAACCAAGAACTTCGAGGAAAGTTAAAGGTTTTACATTTAAATAAATGTACTCAAGAGATTATAGCCAAAGTTTTATTTAAATAAATATTAGGGTAATCATTTTAAAGAAACCTTGGAGACAACTATTATGTAGTCTTGGCATAATGTAAAAACAATGGAATACTTATAAATTGGTATACATAAAAAAGAAACCCTCGACCTGTCATCAAAATCAAAGGTGTTGTATTACCGATAGTTGTGTGAATCAGTAACGAGCAATCTTATGAATTTATATAGTTTAACAATAATCAACAATTTATCATTAGCATTTAATATATCATAAGCGAGATAATAATAAACAACATCACATCACAATAGATAAACAGTACACCAAAATATACATGGAAACCAAAATGGGAGAAAACCACGAAATTGTTTTCTTATATATCAAAAGAATACATTAATTGGAAGCACCAACTTCTGATTCTCCAAATACAACTAGAAGGAGGCTCCAACCCCCTATTCCCAGGCTCCAACCTGAAGGAAGATACAACTCTCTAAATTCTTTGGCTCCAACCAAAAGGAGGCTACAACACCCTGATTTTTATGGCTCCATATGGAAGGTGGCTACAACCACATTTTCTTGCCCTGTCCAACCACCCTATAATATAAATGTATATCCTGGGTCGCTATCACAAACTCTGCCACTATCACTATCACTTTGTCTTTGTCACTGTCAATGTCACTCTGTCACTATCACTACCTCATCAACCTATATATTCTCATCAACCAAATAACACCTATAACATACCATGCATCAACTTTATAACAACATGTATCAATTATGAACCAAATATGCATCAACTATGAATAAAAGGTACACCAATAAAGAATAGTGAATCATGAACTAGAGAATCAACCATGTGTAACCTCTAGCAAATACCATACCATCAACCATATGAAGATTTGTACCATATCATCAATGAAGTATCTCAAATAAGTAATGCATTCCCCTCATGCATAAGCCACCATACAACATGAATGTGCCTCAACCATATCAACTCAAAGATAAGAGTTATAAGAACCATGTCATGTGTTGAACAAAATATAAGAGTACTCCTCACTCAACCAAGAAACCAATATATACCATATCAAACCAACCATACCAAGTATGCCTCAAGCATACACAATATCATCACAAGAAGTAACCATCAAAACAAGTATACAACCATACCAATATCTCAGTAGCTGGCCTGAAACTCTAATATGTTGACCTGTGGACTTCCTTCATACTTTAGGGACCAAGTACCAACATTTAATCAACCAATCATGAGCCTTTTATAGGTACGCGACTTTCTCTTCTACTTCCTGTGTATATATGTTCTTTTCTCCACTGTATCCCATGTACATACGCTCCCTTTCTAAACTGCAATAGTGTACACCTCATAAATTAGGTTTTGTTGCAACTCTAAAATTTTCTCCTTCAATCTTCCTTTACTACCTTAGAAAATGATGCTACAACCTTAGAAAAAAGATCACTAGATCACAAGAAATATAAGAAATGAATAAGTTTGAGAGTGTTCTTGTGAATGACTCCTTAAGGCGTATTTATACTTTTTCTAGGTAAATCCTCTCCTTAATTTAGGGATTCTATGGTTTTCTTGTTACAATAACTTTATCCTTTCATTAAGGACTTGTAACCAACTAGAGACTTCTTGATGCAAACCCCCTTCTCTCCTAAGGGTTGCGCAACCTCCCGGTCAGGATATTCAATTCTTGAGTCGGGTGACATTCTGAAACCTTATTGGTCTCATTCTATGCTAAACACAAGTCCCCTCGACTACCTGCGCAGGCTTCAAGATACCCATGACCTTCCCTTTTTGCGCTTTACGAAAATATCAAAGTATCGAGTGTTAGGGCCTTTTCTCTTGACCCCTCCTCTGATGTGACCTTGGGTGATGACCATGTGATTGCGGGTGTGATCACAAGTAGTTTGAAGTCAAACTACTTTTCATCCCACAATTATCCTCGAGCCTCCATGTGTCTTCCTAGCAAAAACATGGTATGGATTGTGGCCCGCCCTCGACTTTTAAAGTCAGTGCAACTCCTATCCTCGCAATGTGAGATGACCGTTTATCTCACAATATTGATGGTGTTTTCGAATGGAAAACCGATATCTATTCCTTGGGATCAACAGTTCTAACCTCCTCCTCCTAGATCGACGACTGTGGTCGATTCAGAATTCCGGGCTCCAAAATTTTCAAGTTTCAAACCTTGTTTTCCTTCATAAGGAAATCTCCTGGAGCGGAAGATCCACTGACACTTGTCCCCTTAAATAAATGAATGTGACCTCTGCAGGTCTCTGGACTTCATGTTTTATTTTTTGAATCTCAACCCTTGCTTTCATTTGTACTCCAATCCTCCGGAGCGGACGACGGGCAGACACCTGTCCCCACGATCAATGGTCCTGCCTTCACTTTGGGTGCTTGACATTTCAACTCAAATCAATGGTCTTATGACCCTCCTCTCGATTGATGGTTGATATCTCCTTTGGGTTTCGGACTTCGGCAATCTCAGTTCTCAAACTTAGAATCCCACAACAAATTACCCGGAACTCGTGATCTGCGGACAAGTGTCCACTGATAGATCGACGAGCCTCAACTCTTTCTCTCTTTTGGCTTCGGGTGTTTACATGCCTTGAATTTACCTTCCTCTATATATCATGACCCACCAACACGTACTCCTCTAGATCTAATGGTCTAGCTTCTCTTCGGCCCTCCGACTCTTCGTGCTTCGGGGATATCAAGTTTCAAACTTTCTTCCTTCTAATATCACACTATCTGGTAGCTTAGATTCACTTGATTGATCTAATGTATGATGTTCACTTTAGACGATCTGACAACTCAAGTCCACCTCAGATAATCAAACAACTAAGATTTCACTTCAGAAATTCAGAACTCCAGACTTCAGAAGTTTCAAGTCTCAAACCTTGATGGGTTCTCTCTCCTCTGTGTGCGAAGTGTTAAATCTCATGCACCTTGTCTTGAATCAGATGGTTGTTGATCCTTTTCATTGTGATCCAGTGACCACTATCTCTTCTCCTCCTGAGCTTCAAATTTCTTCCAACTTAGAGTATTTTCTAAGTCTTCAAAGGTTTTCGACCTTTGATCCTCTTGCAAATCTCACTCTTAGATATCGTTAACACATATGAAAAGTGATATCTCTTCTGAGCTTGGTCCTTAAAGGGTTTCGACTTCCCATGCACTCCTTGCATTCTCGAGATTTCGATAAACTCAGTTCAAAGGATTTCTTGGAAATAAATTCTTCTCGCCCTCCTCACGTTCTTTTTTTTCTCGATGCATACCTTGCAACCAACTCTTACACAAGTTTTGAATTCTTGCGGATGATTGTGCACACCTTGCAGCAGTCACTTTGCACTCCTTGCAAAGGGAAAGTTTCATGCTATCTCTTCTGATCTTCAGAACCGAAACAAATCTCGTCAATGCACTCCTTACGTTCTGTGTGCACACCTTGCACCGATTTCAATAGAATAGAAACAATTGAAACTTATTCTAACATTCACAGTTTCATCTACTGACAACAAAATTCATTCATTCATGAAAACACAATAACAAATAATTGCAAGCACTGTCCACACCATGCATTGGGTCAATTTTCCTCTATTATCTTCATTCAAAAGTAAAATGGCCAAAACTGAAAACAACAACTAAAATTCAGAAAAAATCTCCTACTAACTTGCAGCTAGCCTCGTTTGGGCGTACAAAACCCCTATTTATCTCATAGGGTTCTTAGGGTTCCCCCCGACTACTTTTCTTCTCCAAATCCTAACCTAATGGCTATATTATTCCAATCACATTCCAGAGCAGGAATGGAAACTCCCACTTCACTCGCAATCATTCAAGCGTGCTTCAGAATATTTTTCGACGCTGATTTCAGGTGTTCTTCAAAATATCTCCCAGCACTGAGTTTAAGCGTGCTTCAAAATATTCTTTGTAACTGCCATTGTTGAGATTACGAAAATATTCTAAGGCACTGAGTGGTCCTACTCCGCGTGCTCACTAACAATTCTCCTGCATCATACTCCCCTTAACAAAAATGCATGGACTCCTGTACATGAACTCGTGCACTGAATTTCCATGCTTCTGGATATCAGCTTCATTTTCCCAACTTGCATCTTCTATTGGGCATCCCTTCCACTTGACCAAATATTCGAAATAGGTCTTCCTCCTGGTCATTTTGCCAATCCTCTGATCAATGATCTTATCCATCTGTGGTCTTTCTGTTATAGGCATTTGTTTCTCCCACTGAATCTTCTCTTGATATTATGATCCATCTGTGCCATCTTTCCTGTAAGGGTACATGTATGAAACGATGAATATGGGCGATATGCCCACATCATCTGGTAGCTCAATCTCATAGGAGTTTGCATCAAACTTCCTCAAGATCTTACATGGCCCTATCTTCTTCATCTTTAACTTGTTATATGTTCCCCTAAGAAACATTTCTTTCCTGAGATGTGCCAAAACTTGATCTTCGACTTCAAATTGAAGTTATCTGCGATGTTTATCAGCTCTACGCTTGTATTTTTGGTTAGAACTATGCAACTGTCCTCTGATATGGCTATGGAGATTATGAATTTTCACAGCAAAATCTTCTACTGCAACGCTCCTGATATCACTCTGTTCCAAGTCTCTCAACTCAGATACTCCGCTAGGTTGCATTCCATACAATATTTGGAATGGGATTTTTCTAGTGCTCTTGTTTGGTGAGTTATTGTATGCAAATTATGCTTGTGGTAGAATTTGATCCCACTGATTACGATGCTCAATGACCAGACCCATCAATACATTTCCCAAACTTCTATTTACCACCTCAGTCTATCCATGTGTCTGAGGGTGATAAGCTGAGCTGAAGGAAAAATCCATCCCCAACTTCTTCCATAGTGTTCTCCAAAAATGACCAACAAATTTTGTGTCTCTGTCCAAGACAATGCTTCTGGATAGGCCGTGAAGTCTCACAACTTCCTTGAAAAACAGATTTGCAACATGTGTTGCATAACTGGTCTTCTAACATGGGATGAAGTGTGCCATATTTAAAATCTATCCACCACCACAAATATGGAATCAAATCCTCTTTGCGTTCTTGGTAGTCCCAATACAAAATCCACGCTTATTGCATCCCAAGGCCCCTCCGGTATTGTCAATGGTTGATACAGTCCAGTGTTCTGTCTTTTTCCTTTTGCATGTTGGAAAATTCTACATCTATTCAAAAAATTTATCACTTATGTTCTCATACCTGGCCAATAGTATGAACTACTCAACTATGCAAATGTTTTAAATGTCCAGCCAATCATCCACTGTGCTTTTCCTTCAAAATCTTATCCCTCATTGAGAATTTTGGTATGCACAATTGATTTCCCTTGAACATCAATCCCTCTTGAATCATATACTCTTCCCACTAGCTTTTGTCTCCCAACACAAGATTCACACAAGCTTCGTATGCTTCCTTGAAATCTGGATCATCACAATACATATCCTTAAGGTGTTCAAACCCCAAGGTCTTCACTTGAAATTCTTGTAGAATCAAACATCTCCTGCTTAATGAATCAACAACTTTGTTAGCATTCCCAACAATATGTTTTATGACAAAAGTAAAATTATTCATAAACTCAACCCATTTTGCATGCCTCTAATTCAATTTTTCTTGTCTGGTTATGAATTGTAAAGCCTGGTTATCACTATACAAGACAAATTCTTATGGGACAAGGTAATGTCTCCATTTCTTCAAGGATTTAATTATGGCATAAAACTTCTTATCATATGTGGAGTATTTTCTCTTGGTCTCATTCAACTTGTCACTGAAATAGAAAACATGTCTATTATCCTGGCTCAAAACTGCTCCAATTCCAACTCCACTTGCATCACATCTCACCTGAAATTTCTTTTCAAAACTTGGAAAGACCAGAATTGGTCATTCAATTATTTTCTCCTTCAGTATACTGAAGCTCTTCTCAGCCTCCTCTATCCATTTAAAAGACTTGTGTTTCTTCTTCACTGTATCCATCATTAGTGCACAAAATCCACTCAAGTCTCTGATGAACTTCCTATAGAAACTTGCTAAGACATGGAAGCTCCTTACATCAAACATACTCTTTGGTGATGACCATTCTTTGATTGCTTTCACCTTCTCTGGATCCATCTTCAGTTCATTTGAAGAGATCACAAAACCCAAGTAAATTAGTTATGTCTTCATAAAAGAGGACTTCTTCAGATTTATCAACAACTTCTCCCGTTGTAGTCTCCTCATCACTAGTGTCAGGTGTCTCAAATTCTCCTCTTTAGTTCTACTAAAGATCAATATATCAACTAGATATACAACTACTAACTTGTCAATGAAATCTTTCAGTATTTGATTCATCAGCCTCATAAAAGTACTCGGGGCATTTGTTAATCCAAATGGCGTAACAAGCCACTCATACAAACCTTCATTTGACTTAAAGGTTGTCTTCCACTCATCACCTTCTCTCATTCTAATCTGGTGATATCCACTTTTCAAATCTATTTTAGAAAAGAAATTTGTTCCACTTAAACATTCCATTAAATCATCCATCCTTGGTAAAGGAAATCTATACATGATGGTGATCTTGTTAATGGATCTTGAGTCTGTACACATTCTCCATCCTCCATCCTTCTTTGGAATCAACACAGTTGGTACTATGCATGGACTCAAGCTCTCTCTAACCAAACCCTTGTCTAACAATTCCTAGACTTTGTTCTTCACTTCCTCATTCTCTCGAGGTGTCAATCTGTATGTTTCTTTGTTTGGCATACTTGATCCTAGTATCAAATTGATATAGTGGTTGATACTTCTGACGGGTGGTAATGAGTTAGGCAGCTCATCCACCACTATGTCAACAAAATTATCCAACAATTACTGAACTTCTTTGGGCAAATCATCCATTGAAGTACTTGTAAGGATAACTCTGGGTTTCCTCACTACAACAAACTGCATCTCCTATTCTTTCTTGACTTCTTTTATTATTTCCTTCCCACTCATGAGAAGTATGCTTGTGTTGGCTTCCTCTTTCACCTTCTTCTCCTCTATTGGTAGTAACATGTGTGTTTTACCATTCTTCTCTAAGGTGTATGTATTCTTCCTCCCATCATGAATAGAATTCCTTTCAAACTGCCATGGTCTTCCCAACAAAATATGGCATACATACATGGGAATTACCTCACATAGAATGTCATCTCTATATCCTCCTATATTAAATTCAACCAAGCATTGTTTAGTAACCATTACCTGGTGTCATTTCTGCAACCATGAGACTTTGTATGGATTCAGATGTGCAGTTGTCTCCATCTCCAATTTCTCCACCATCTCTGTGGATACTAAGTTGTCAATGCTCCCATTGTCAATTATCACCTTACATACTCTGAATCTATCCTTGCAAGCTATCCTGAAGAGACTATTCCTCTGCACTGGATTTTCAACCTCTGCCTTTGGTTTTAAGAGAACCTTCATCAACATCAGGGATCTTCCATCCTCTACTCTTTCTCCTTCAACATCCCTTCTCTGTTCTTCTGAAATTTGAGCTTTAACTCATCCGTCTTTATTTTTCTTGGGACATTCCCAAGACATGTGCCCTGTCTTTCCATAGGCATACCATCTTACTTCTCCTCATCTTCTTCTTCCCCTTCCTCTAGAATAACTTCTTTCACCACCCTGTCTTCCTCGAGAACTTCCTCCTCTTTCTGGGTGACTGTGTGGCTTCTTAGTCTCGTCCTTAGACTTGTGTGCTTTGTCATGGGTAACTCCCTTGACTTTGTTTGGCACTGGGCTTTTACCTCTTCCTCGTTGGATTTGTTTTCTGGCCAACTTCTCCTCTTCCTTCAGCGCAAACTGATAAGCATCCTCCACTATCCTTACTGAAATCATGTTGAGCTCATCCTAGATTTCATATCTTAGGCCATTTATATATCTTGCAACTTTTTCTCCATCTTTCTCTCTTTTTCCAGTTCCGATGTTCTACCTATATATCTCCTTTGTGTACTCCTTAACTGTCATACCTTTCTGTCTTAGGTTATTCAACTTCTTGAACAGATTGATCTGATAATATTTGGGCATGAATTTATCCTTCATCTTGGCTACCATTATGTCCCAATTATTTATCTTATGTTTTCCTTTTCTTCTCCTCTCATCCTACAGTTCATCCCACCATAGTGTTGCATGCTCTTTTAGCCTGGTGACATCCGATTTCACCTTTTTCTCTTCATCGACATCTTCATAGTCAAAATGTTTGTCCATGGATCTTACCCAATCTAGCATCTCTTCAGCATATAAATTTCATTCATACATTAGGACCTCTATCGTGGCTCTTCCTCCCAATATAGAAACTTCTCTCAGCAAGCGTTCTTCGACAACATCCTCTCCTACAAATTCTTCGGCTTCTACTTCTTCACTCTTTGCATCATTGATGTCTCCAACATCAGGTGCTTTCCTTTGCGCTACCTCCATCGCCTCTAATATTGCATGAAGTTCTTTCATCTCCCTTTCTACAGCCTAATTGGCTAAAGGTGGTTCCACTCGTCTCCTCGGTGGCATTCTGTTGACTATCTGTTACGCACAGAGTACAACTTTGATTTCTTTTGTCTCTCCTCCTTTGTCTGCTATATGCAAGCAAAACTTCTGCCCTTATACCACTTGATGTAGACCCCCTTCTCTCCTAAGGGTTGCATGACCTCCCAGTCAGGATCTTCGATTTTGGAGCCGGGTGACTCTCTGAAACCTTATTGGTCTCATTCTGTGCTAAACACATGTCCCCTCAGTTCCCTGTGCAGGCTTCACGATACCCGTGACCTTCCCTTTCTCTCTCTACATAAATCTCAGAGTATTAGGTGTTAACACATTTTCTCTCTACCCCTCCTCTGATGTGACCTTGTGTGATGAAAATGTGATTATAGGCTCGACCAAAAGTGTTTTGAAGTCAAACTACTTTTGGGCCCGCAATTCTCCTCGAGCCTCCACATGTCTTCCTGGAAAAACCACGGTATGGATTGCAGCCCGACCTCAACTTTTTAAAGTCTGCGCAACTCATGTCCCCACAATGCGAGATGACTATTGATCTCATGATATTGACGGTGCTTTCGACCGAATGACCGAGATCTATTTCTTGGGATGAACGGTTCAGACTTCCTCCTCCCAGAATGACAACTGCAGTCGATTCAAAATTCTGGGATATGGAATTCTCAAGTTTCAAAACTTGTTTTCCTTTGCAGGGAAATCTCCTAGAATGGAATATCTGTTGACACCTGTCCCCTTGAATCAATGGTTGTGATCTCTGCGGGTCTCCAGAATTCAGGTTTTTTTTTCTGAATCTTAACCCTCTCTTTCTTCCATACTCCAATCCTCTAGAGCAGGCAACTGGTAGACACCTGTCCCCATGATCAATGGTACTAGCTTCACTTCTAGTTCGTGACATTTCAAATCAGATCAATAGTCATGTGACCCTCCTCTCGATTGACAGTCAAGATCTCCTTCGGTTTTTGGACTTCGGCAATCTCAGTTCTCAAACTGAAAATCCCATGACAAATTTCCCAGAACTCGCGATCTACTGACAAGTGTCCACTGGCATATCGATGGCCCTAAAATATTTAGCTCTTTGATCCTCGGGTGTTTCAACAATTTGCCTTTTCCTTCCTCTAGATCTCATGACCCGTCAAAATGTACTCCTCTGGATCTAATGGTCCATCTTGGCTTCATCTCTTCGCACTTTGGAGATCTCAAGTTTCGAACTTGATTCCTTTCGAGATCACGCTATCTAAAGGATCAGATTATCTTGATTTATCCAATGCCTGATGTTCATTTTGGATGATCTGACAGCTCAAGTCTGCCCCAAATGATCGAACGAATGAGATTTCACTTCAGAAATCCGGAACTCCAGACTTCGGAAGTTTCAAGTATCAAAGGTTGATGGGTTCTCTCTCGTGTGTGTGCGAAGCAATAAAACTCATGCACCTTGTCTTGAATTAGACAACTTTTGATCCTTTGTGCTGTGATCCAAGGACCACTGTTTCTCCTCCTCCTGAGCTTCAAATTTCTTCTGACTTAGAGTATTTTCTAAGTCTTCAAAGGTTTTCGATCTTTTATCCACCTGTGAGTCTGACTCTCAGATCTCGTTAACACTTATGAAAAGTGATATCTTGTTTGAGCTTGGTCCTTAAAGGGTTTAGAATTCCCACTCACTCCTTGCATTCTTAGGATTTTGATAACTTAGTTCGAAGGATTGATTGAAAAGAAATTTTTCTCACCCTCCTCGCCTTCTCCTTTTGCTCGATGCACACCTTGCAAATGACTCTTACAAAAGTTTTGAATTCTTGCAGATGACTGTGCACATCTTGCAGCAGTCACTTTTCACTCCTTGCAAAGGGAAATTTTTGTGATATCTCTTTTGATCTTCATAACTGAAACAGATCCCATCAATGCACTCCTTGCATTCTGTGTGCACACCTTGCACCAATTTCAACAGCAGAGAAACAATTGAAACTTATTCTAACATTCACAGTTTCATTTACTCACAACGAAATTCATTCATTCATGAAAAAATAATAATAGAGAATTGAAAACAATGTCCACACCATGGATTGGGTCAATTTTCCTCTATTATCTTCATTCAAAAGTAAAATGGCTACAACTGAAAACAACAACTAAAATTCAGAAAAAAAATCTCCTACTAAATTGCAGCTAGCCTCATTTGGGTGTTCAAAACCTCTATTTATCTCAGAGGGTTCTTAGGGTTCCCCCCGACTACTTGTCTACTCCAAAACCTAACCTAATGGCTATCTTAGTCCAGTCCAATTCCAGAGTAGGAGTGGAAACTCCAGTTTCGCTCGCAATCGTTCAAGCCTACTTCAGAATATTTTATGGCATTGAGTTCAGGTGTGCTTCAAAATATCTCCCAATTCTAAGTTAAGGCATGCTTCAAAATATTCGTCGTAAATGCCAGCATTGAGATTCTAAAAATATTCCCAGGTGCTGAGTGGTCCTACTCCACATGCTCGCTAACGATGCTTCTGCATCACTTCTTGACCACTTATTTGTGGCCTACTAATTAAAAAACTCATATCTCCATAACCGTGAGGAACTACATGGTATTCCACATATCATCAAAAACGTCACAATGTCTACTATCCAATTATGAGTCTCTTTCCTACATTTAATTTTTCCTTTATTTCCATATTCCTCATTCAACTTTGGGTACAAAAACCACACCGTCGGGGCTTCTTCAAGTGTTAACATCAATGAAAACCAAACTATCAACAATGTCCCTGTTAAGACCTAATATTGGCTCATTACCCCTTAATTGGGGCATATTATATTAGTAATGTTATTTTATTTATGTCAGCTTTAGGCCATTAGTTGTAATTATACCTCCTAGTCTCCTATATATACCAAGGAGACATTTTCATTTTGAATCATCTTGCAATTGAACATTTAAGTGGGGTAAAAGGAGGTTTCCCCCTCAAAGAGGCTTATTATCTAAAATTATCTCTTTTTCAAGGTGTTGAGTACTTTTCTGAGGATTTTCTATGCTATATTGATATTTGGTTCTTAACATATTGTATCAGAGCTCAAGGTCTTGGGGTTTCGCTAATACATTTGAGACACCTTGGAATTTTCGCTATAAATTTTTTTCTACAATGTTTCAAAAGGAACAGCTAAGAGGATATTTAGTAGACGGATGAATGTAAGTGGGGTTCAAAATTCATCTCTTGAGGCCTTATACTTTCGGAGCTACAGCCTGTACAAGATAGGGTTATGGAATCATCCTGAACTGAGTCATTGCGGAATTTTCACTATAAATTTTTTTTTGTAACGTTTCAGAACCTGAACTCCAGAGTCTATTTATAGAAATTAGTAAGGTATCTGTGGTAAAAATTTCAACTTCTGGGTCATCTTAAATTTGTAGATACACCTTGTGTAAGATAGGGTATCGGACTAGTCCTATTGACTAGTCTCAATAAGGTGTTCGAGGTAAAACAATCATAACTTCTTCCTAGAGCATCCAAATTGTGTGGGACTAGTTTCATTGGATCGTGGATAGTCTGTAGTATTTATGGTATGAGTTTCGGAATTTTATATCAATTATTTTGTGTCGGGAACACTATACAAGTGCGATCTCCTAGAAAGGCCAAAAATCAACAACTTGTGGGGAATTTACTATAAATTCCACTTGGCACATCCAATTTTGATCAGACCTATGGCATTGCAGAGAAGAAATACCAGAGAAATACATAAAATAAATTTTCATACCCAGAAGTGCCAAAACTTGGGAGATACAACAAAAGAAATATTGTCTAGCAGAACCACCTCAAAATCAAGGTTCAAAAGTGATATTGGCCAACATGCCACCCAAAAAGGGAACTTCTACACCAAATAAGCCTCCAAAAAATCCTACTTGGACTCTTGATGAAGGTGAAAAAATGCGTAGGGACATAAATGAACTACAAAATAAGATGGATTCAATGGAAGCTAAGTTGGATACTAAGATGGATTCAATGGAAGCTAAGTTGGATACTAAGATAGATGGTTTAAAAGGGGAGATCATGGAAGTANACGTTCCTAAGATTGATATGAAGAAGTTTGATGGCAAGGACCCAATCACATGGATACTTCAGATGCAGCAATTATTTGATCTCCATAATGTACCACATACACAAAAGGTACGAATTGCTTCTTTATATTTAGAACCTAATCAATTTGTATGGTATCGATGGCTTTGTTCTCGCAAATCACTCATCACTTGGACAATTTTCATGAAAGAAATGATAGAACACTATGAGGATACGAGGAGCAATACCTTCTTTAGCCAATTGATAAATCTCAAGCAAAAGGGTTCAGTTATCGAGCACATTGAGAACTTCCAAAGATTGAATATAAAGGTAACCGATATTTCAGATGAGCACTTCATTGATGTATTCATAGGAAATTTCAACGATAACATTCAACATGAGGTTCTCCTTTGGGAACCCAAACCAT
>JASDQU010505684.1:40488-77265 GCA_032191745.1 Picea mariana | reverse complement strand
CGGGTCCCATATTTATTACCCGAAGGAAATCGGGCTCCTATTTAAATTTTGAATTAAACTTACGCGTGTCGTTTCGAATCGGGTTTCGACATTCCATATGCTAGTCATGCTGGCTATAGGCCTTGGCCCCATAATAGCGTCAACACATGACCTCAGTCAAACCGCTCATCGGGGTTTCGGCATTTTTGATGTCACGATGTACATGCCTCCAGGATTCCCGATCCCCGATTTCTCGAGCTTTAGCCCCATTCGGCTACACAATGGTCCATATGACCATTACCCATGATCACGACCTAACCCCGTCGGGGCTACAGGGTTTGTGATGCATCAATGCATTCACCCGGTGATTCCCGATCGTCCAAATCCCGATGCTTCATTCATATGATAACAGTTGGCCTCTACTACGCCTCTGTCCTCCTTCGCTGTTGTGTTGACAGTTGTACCCCACTCATCGGGATTTCGCGGATCGCGATTTCGAAATGCACAGAACCTTTGTGCCCAGGATCTCCGATATCCGGATTTCCGATATGCCAACTTGCTCCTGATTTCCGACACCTATCCCTCAAATGGACGGTCTCGATACCTTCAGGATTTCGAGACTTTCGATCTCTCATTTCCTTCAACATCAAGAAATCTGGTTTCCCGATGTCCGATATGCCGACGGTGCCTTGATCTTCGACACCTGTCCCTCAGATGGACGGTCTCGATCATCGATGCCTCTGCCGACATCACACTGGTTTGACACGTGTTAGATTCTACCACGTGTCACTCTGATTTGTGACTTTCATGTGCCTGAAGTGTTGAATCTGCCTGACACCTATCATTCCCTGGTTGTGCCACGTGTCCCTTTGCTGACGTGGTGTGCTTTCGTGGGTTGAATCAATGGTTCAGATGCAATCTTGGCTCAACGGCTGTGATTACATCGCAAAATCACATATCGCGATTTCGGGGTTTTCGTTGTCGAGTGAACTGGACATTTCAAAGTCCCGATCCCCGATTCTCCGATGGGGCCTCCAGGCTGCCATGCATCCACACGAATAGACGGTCCAGATCTCATCGGGAATTCACCTTGGCTTTAACGGCTACGATCAAATCGCGATTTCAGAGTTTTTGATGTCAAGTGAATTGGACATTATAAACTCTCGATCCCCAAATCTCCGATGACTTATCTCCTTCGCAACTTCTACAGATCTGACGGTTGTCGGTCTTTCGGGAAATTTGAATGGAATCCAATGGTCACTGGATCTCTGTCTTCCTTCTTCTCTGTAATCTCTTGTTGCACGCATTTTCTTCAATGTTGTACCTCCTGAGCTCTTACATCCGAATCCCTCAAGGGGTTTTATCCTTCATATCCTTCCATCTTCGTTGTTGCCATCAATGACAACAACCATCATCGTTGCTTGTTCAATATTTGCCAACATGAACAAGAGGTAAATTTTCAAGAACATTAAGTCAGGAATTTGTGGGTAATATGGTCACATGGGCCTTGGCCAAATATATGTGAGAGAGATTACATAACTCTATTTTGTTGCATGGTTTGGATTTTATTCTCCTAGACCAAATTGTCAATAGGTCCTTGAATGGATTGAGGAGATGAGTTGCAACTCGTGATAAAAATCAAACCAAAACTCAGATGGATGAACCAACAATAACATTGTATTTGAGGCACTGAGTTTCATCTAGTGGGTTCCCTCCACTGTTATTTCATTTCCCATAAAATAATTTGTTGGACAATCACCAGGACTAGGGTTTTTCTCCATCAAGCATAGTGAAATTTATGAACAAGAGGTTGATTTTCATGAAGACTCTTTTGGGAGATTGTGGGTAGTGTGCTCCCATGGGTGTTGTCTAAAAAAATTTGCAATATCTTACATAATTGTTTTATGATACTCGGTTTGGATTTTATGCTCTAGAATAAATTGCGAACATGTCCCTGAATGAATTTAGGAGGCGAGTTGCAACTCATGATAAAACACAAACTAAGAGTTGGATGGATGATTTGTTAGTTGCATTGGATCTGAGGCACTAGGTTTCAGTTAGTAGGCCCCCTCCACTATCATTCCATTTTGCGAAAGTGTTTTTTAGAGGATATATGGGGCTATGGTTTTTCTTAATGAGCCATAGTGCATTTTCAGAACAAGAGGTCAATTTTATAGAACATTGTTTCAGGAAATTGTGGGTAGAATGGTCATGTGGGCCTTTGCCAAACAAACATGTAGGAGCTTATGGAACTCCATTATGCTACTCAGTTTGGATTTTATTCCCCTGGACTAAATTTCCAACATGATATTGAATTTCTTAAGGAGGTGAGTTGCAACTCATGATAAAACTCAAAATGAGAGTCATATTGATGAACCATTGGTTTCATTAGATTCAAGGAACCAAGTTTCAGCTAGTGGGGACCCTTTGTTTCCATTTTGTTTCCCAGAAAAGAATTTGTTGGAGGATCTCTGGGACTAGGGTTTTTCTTAATGAGGCATAATGCAATTTCTGAACAAGAAGTTTGTTTTTAATAACACCATGCCAACTGATTTTGGGTAGAGTGGTTGGGTGGGCCTTGGCCAAACATATGTGTAGGATCTTAAAAAACTTCATTATCCTACTCATTTTGGATTTTATGCCTCTAGACCAAATTTCCAACATGTCCCTGAATGGTTTGAGGAGGTGAGTTGAAACTCATGATAAAACTCTATTTGAGACTTTGATAGATGAACCATTGATTGCATTGGATATGGGGCACTGATTTTTAGTTAGTGGAGACTATCTGTTGTCAATCTGTTTCTCAAAAAATAATTTTTTGGAGGATCTTCGAGACTATGGTTCTGCTCAATGAGGCATAGTGCAATGTCTAAACAAGAGGTTGATTTTTTCAAGAACATTGTGCTGGGATATTGTGGGTATCATGGTTGCATGGGCCTTGGAAAAAAAAATGCATGGGATATTATGAAACTCCATTATGATGCTCAGTTTGGATTTTATGCCCCTGAGTCAAATTTCCAACATGTCCTTAAATGGCTTGAGGAGGCGAGTTGCAATACAACTTGAATTGAGACTAATATGGATGAATCATTGATTGCATTAGATCCAACGCATATGGTTTAAACTAGTGGGTCCCCTTTGCTATCATTTTTTTTTCTCAAAAAATTAGTTGTAGAAGGATCTATGGGACTAGGNAGTGGGGCCCCTTTGCTATCATTTTTTTTTCTCAAAAAATTAGTTGTAGAAGGATCTATGGGACTAGGTTTTACTCAATGAGCTATAATGCAATTTCTGAATAAGAGGTCTATTTTCAAGAACACTTTTTCGAGCAATTTTGGGCAGTGTGGTTGCATGATCCTTGGCCAAATAGACATGTGAGAGATTAAATAACTTTGTTATGTTTCTCAATTTGGATTTTATTCCCCCAGACCAAATTGTCAACATGTCCCTGAATGGATTGAGAAGGCAAGTTGCATCTCATGATAAAACTCGGACCGAGAATCATATCAACGAAGCATAGGTTGCATTAGATACATGAAACTAGGTTTTAGATAGTGGGGCCCCTCTACTATCATTTTGTTTCTTGGAAAAGTGTTTGTTGGAGGATCTTAGGAACTAGGGTTTTACTAACGAGGCATAACGCAATTTCTGAACAAGGCATCAATTTTCAAGAATATTGTGTTGGGTGATTGTGGATAGAAAAGTTGCATGGGACTTGGCTAAATAGAAATGTGGAAGATTACAAAACTTTTTTATGTTTCTCGTTTTGGATTTTATGCCCCCAAACCAAATTTCCAACATGTCCTTGAATGACTTGAGGAGGCGAGTTGCAACTCATGATAAAACTCAAACCGAGACTCAGATGGAAGAACTGCCACTTGAATTGGATTTGGGGCCCTATGTTTCAAAAAGTGGGGACCCTCTACTATCATTTCATTTCCCAGAAAATCATTTGTTGAAGGATCTTTGAAACTAGGGTTTTTCTCAATGAGGAATAGTGTAATTTATGAACAAGAGGTTGATTTTCAAGAACATTGTACCAGGTTATTGTGAATAGCATAGTCACCTAGGCCTTGGCTAAATAGACCTGAAAGAGATTACAAAACTCCATTATGTTGGTCGGTTTGGATTTTATGTCCCTGTACCAAATAGCCAACATGCACCTGAATGGATTAAGGAGGCGAGTTGCAACTCTTGATAAAACTAAAATCAAGACTCGAATGAATGAACCATTGTTTGCATTGGATATAAGGCACCGGGTTTCATGTAGTGGGCCCCCTCTGTTGTCATTTTGTGACGCAGACCCGCTTTCCCTCGGGCCAAGATCCACTTAGGATCTTCACTAAAACCACACCAAGGGTTAACTAAAACCTTTGTTTAAGCCACAAAGGACTTTGGGTTTTAGGTGTTGGAGAGTCCTGATGTATTTCCACAGCCCTTGGCAAATTCCGAAATGCAAATCATCAATGAAGGTTGACTCTTCCAATGCAAAAAGCACATAAGTTTTGGCTTTTTGGGCTTTGAGTGAACAACCAACAGTCGTTCCTCTTCCCTTATGATTCCCTGAACTATGAAATGCTGGAATGCCAAAATGGGCTCAACGTCCCAAGAAATGCGAGATCGATGGCCTTTAAGTATTTTTCGTCGAACCTTGACCCCTCCTTTTACTTTCACTGCACATACCTTCTGGCTAAGACTTGGGACCCACCTTTTTAGCATTTCCCTTTTCGTGATTTCGAGATTTCCATTGACCATGTAAATCTACCTCTTGAGTCTTGAAACCCTGAAACCTAATTGGTGCCAATAGCTATTGCCCCTTGACTTTTCAAGAATTTTTCCTTTCCCTCTTTAGGATTTCACAAATCGAGAGTTTGAAAGTCTTGATTCCAAAGTCACTACTTCTTCTACTTCCCGAACTCCGGAAAACCAAAAAGCCCAAATCCCACACCAAAGGCACACTACATTTCATGACTTTGGGATTTTCAATGCAAAGAGTCCTAGTTCCTTTTCATCAAAATTTTTGGTATACTGAATCCTGAATTACTGAAATTACAAAATTCCACACCTGATAATCCTTTTCGTGATCTGGGAATTTGCATGACCAAGGATTTTGGCCTGCACTCCAAACTTGTGAATCCTGAATCCCTGAAATGATCTGACGGCTCAAATAGATCACGATCAACGGTCCACGTTGATCCTTGATGTTAGGGTGGTGGATTCGTCCAACTCCTAACCAACTTATAGCTCCTCTAGATCCTACGGTCCTTGCAACTTCATGAGTTCTCCATGGAGAATACTGACCACCAGATGCACTCTTCAAGGACCCTTGTCGAAACAACTCAGTGTTCTCCCTCCTAAACATAACTTCTACGAGATGATTTTAATCTTCGTCTCCCTTTGAGAACTTAAAAGGTGTTATCCTTCCTGATCTTTCACTTGTAAACTCAAGCTCTCGAAAAGGATCCCTGCTCGCACTCCTTGCGGACAAACTTCAAATAAACTATAGTTATTTGAGTCTCTGACCCTGTGCACTCTTTGCAATAGTAGTCTCTCACTCTTCCTACTGGATTTGAAAAATCCAAGGCTTCAATTGGCCTACGCACACCTTGCACGGCTCTGTGCTTCACCTGCACTTCATTTGGTATGAGAACAACGGTATCTCTCTTGATCTTCCTGAGATGAAACTCACACCCTCGTCAACGCACACCTTTTAGATATTCACTGCACTCCTTGCAGGAATTCTCAGGGAGAGAAACAATTTAAACTCATTCTTCTCTTCTCTCAAAATTCATACATTCACCATGAAATCATACACACAATGCAGTATTAAGACAAATTCATAACAGAGAAACAAATCAACTGTAAACATACCATTCAACAAATGTAAACAGTAAGCATCATAACACCAAGAAAGTTGAGTGAAAGCTTCATATATTAACTCAAGTGATCCTGTACATGGGTTCTTCTCTATGGATCTCTACTACAACTCTACAACTTATGAATTCTGAATGGTCATCCCCAAAATTACAATAATACAAGGGTGAGGGTGTCTATATCTGTTTTCCCTCCCACACTTCTAAACTTTCTAATATATTAAATTAAATCTACCTGCTTGCATTCATTACGCATAAATGCCTTTACATACTATAGATGAGAGCAACGCTCAAGATACTTTTACAACATCTAGACATAAGTGTAAGTATGATTCCCTTAACTATTACATTAATGTCCATTCATTAATCTCAAAACACTTCAAAATGTGTGTTGGTGTTTTTCCAGCTGTCTCTCGCTTTTACATTGCTTTCTTGGCTGCTTACGATGCTCCTGCATCATACTCCCTCTCTTGAAAATTTTCATGAACTCTTTTTCATGAGCTCTTGCACGGTCTATTCATGCCTATGAATTTCTGCTTCATCCTCCCAATTGGCATCTTCAATTGGATGTCCCTTCCATATGACCAAGTATTCAAAATACTCTTTTCTCCGAGTCTTTCTGCTAATCCTCTTATCAATTATGCCTTCCATCTATGGCTTTTCAGCTACAGGCATTTGTTTTTTCCATTGGACTTCTTCTTGCTCATTCTCTGCTCCTACTTCTTTATCTCTGTAAGGGTACAAATCCACAACATTGAATATCGGTGAGATTCTGACCCCATCAGGTAATTCAATCTCATATGTGTTTGCCCCAAATTTCCTTATGACCTTACACGGTCCAATGTTTTTCATATTCATCTTATTATACATTCCCCTTGGGAACCTCTCCTTCCTTAGATGCGTAAGAATCAGATCACCAAATTCAAATTGAAGTTCTCACTTGTGTTGATCTTCTCTCCGCTTGTATTGTTGACTTGAACCTTGCAATCGCTCCTTAATTTGGCTATGAATCTCCTTCATTCCTTCTGCAAAGTCCTCTAAACTAGCTCTCCTGAATTCATTTTGTTCTGAATATTTCAGTTCAGAAACTCCCCTTGGCTGCATTCCATGTACAATCTAGAATGGACTTTTCCTTGTGCTTCTATTGAGTGAATCATTATAATCGAATTCTTCCTGTGGCAGAATGTGATCCCATTCAGTGTGGTGTTCAGTCACTAAGCTCCTTAACAAATCTCCCAAGATCCTTTTTACGACCTCTGTCTATCCATCCTTTTGAGGATGATATGCTGAGCTAAAAGATAAAATTGTCCCCAACTTCTTCCATAAGGTCCTCCAGAAATTCCCTACGAACATGGTATATCGATCAGACATGATACACCTTGGAAAACTGTGAAGTCTGATGACTTCCTTGAAAACTAGGTTCACAATATGAGTTGCGTCACTAGTTTTCTGGCATGGTATGAAATGTGCCATTTTTGAAAATCTTTCGACTACCACAAAGATTGAATCATATCATCTCTATGTCCTTGGTAGTCCCAATACAAAATTCATGCTCACTGCGTTGCACGACCTTTCAGGTATGGGTAATGGTTGGTATAACCTTGTGTTCTACCTTTTTCCTTTCGTGTGCTGGCAAATTCTGCATCTATCCACGAATTTCTTAACATCTATTCTCATCTGTAGACAAAACTATGAGCCATTCAACTTTGAGAACGTGTTGTCATGATTGAAATGTTCGGCCAATCCTCCACTGTGTTTTTCCTTCAGCAAATTCTCCATCATGGAGCATTTTGGAATACATGGATGATTTCCCTTGAACAATAATCCTTCCTAGATCATTTATTCAGTCCGTTGGCTTCTATCCCTGAGAATTGGATTCTAATATGCCTCATATGCCTCTTTAAATTCTGGGTCATCCCTATACATTTCTTTGAGGTTATCAAAACCCAAAGTCTTGACTCTGAATTCCTGCATAATCAAACATTTCCTACTCAAAGCATCAACAACTTTGTTAGTAGTTCCAAAAATATGCTTAATCACAAAAGTAAAATTTTGCATGTATTCAACCCATTTAGCATGTTTTGGGTTCAACTTCTCATGTCGAGTCATGAATTGCAAAGCGTGATTATCATTGTACAAAACAAACTCCTTGGGAACCAAATAGTGCCTCCATTTCTTCAATGCTTGTATGACGACATAGAATTTGTTTTCATACATGGAGTACTTAACCTTCACTTCATTCAGTTTTTCGCTAAAGTACGCAACCAACCTATTTTTTTGGCTCAATACTGCTACAATTGCAAATCCACTCATGTCGCACCTGACCTAGAATGTCTTGCTAAAATTTGGCAAAACTAGAATTGGTTGCTCATTGATCTTCTTCTTCAGCAGATTGAAACTCTTCTCTGCTTCCTCTGTCCAGTGAAAAGATTTATGTCTCTTCTTCATCGTATCCATCATTGGCATGATAATTCCACTAAATTTTCCGATGAATTTCCTGTAGAAGCTATCCAAACCATGGAATCTTCGTACTTCAAACACGCTCTTCGGCGATGGGCAATCCTTAATCACCTTAATTTTTATGGGTCCATTTTCAGTTCATTTGCAGAGATAACAAAACCCAAATAAATGAGTTATGTCCTCATAAATGATGATTTCTTCATATTAATCAGCAATTTCTCTTGTTGTAATCTTCTCATTACTGCAACTAAATACTTTAGGTGTTCTTCTTTTGTCTTGCTGAAAATTAATATATTGTCAAGATATACAATGACGAATTTCCCTATGAAATCCTTCAGGACTTCGTTCATCAACCTCATGAAATTATTGGGTGCATTTGTTAAGCCAAATGGAATGAAAATCCATTCATACAACCCCTCATTCATCTTGAATGTTGTCTTCCATTCATCACCTTCTCTCATTCGAATTTGATGATATCCGCTTTTGAAATCAATATTTGAAAAAAACTTTGCTCCACTCAAGCAATCCATCAAGTTGTCCATCCTTGGCAATGGAAATCTATATCTGATGGTAATCTTATTGATTTTCCTTGATTCTGTACACATTCTCTAGCCTCCATATTTTTTTGGGTTGAGCACTATTGGAACAACGCATGGACTCAAGCTTTCTCGAATCAATCCTTTGTCCATTAATTTCTGTACCTGTCTCTTAACTTATTCATTTTTCTGTGGCATCAACTAATATGATGCTTTGTATGACAAATTGACTCTAGGTATAAGATCGATATGGTGGCTTATACTCCTAACAGGTGGCAACGAACAAGGTAGTTCATCCACTACTATATCAACAAACTCTCCCAACAACTCCTGGATTTCTTCTGGTAAATCATTTATCCTCGTACTGGTCAAAACAATTTTGGGTTTCCTAACCATAATAAATTATGTGTCTTCTTTCTTCTTAAACTTATTAAGAAGTTCCTTCCCACTCATGAGAAGTACAATGTTTCTCATCTCTGTTTTCACCTCTTTATCCTTAATCAACAGTAACATGTGAGTCCTACAAATTTTTCTCCAGGGTGTACGTGTTCTTTCTCCCATGATGAACTACGTTTATGTCATATTTCCATGGTCTACCCAGCAATAGATGACAAACATCCATGGGAATGACATCACATAATATTTCATCTTTATATCCTCCTATTTTAAATTCAACTAAACATTGCTTAGTGACATTTACCTAATGTATTTTTTGTAGCCATGAAACTCTGTATGGGCTTGGATGTACAATAGTCTCCAGCTCCAGCTTTTCTACCATTTATGTAGATACAAGATTGTCTGTGCTACTACTATCCACTATGACCTTACATACCCTATCCTTAGTTTTGCAGGCAGTCCAAAACAGATTGTTCCTTTGGGATGGATTCTCTGCCTCCTTCTTCGGCTTCAAGAGAACTTTCCTCATCATCAAATATCTTCCACCCTCAGTGTCTTCTGTCTCAACATTCCATCCTTGAGCTTCAGCAATGTTATTTTCACCACCATATTTCTTCCTATATAGACACTCATAGGATTTATGTCCGATTTTTCCACAGACGAAGCATTTCACTTCACCTCCTTTGCCTTTTACTCTTCCTCTAGGTCGAGGAAAAGTATTTCTATCAGCATACTTCCTTCCCTGTGAGCTTCCTCCTCTCTCAAGTTGAGTTTGAGGTTTCTTTCCCTCTTCTTTAGGTCTCTGAGTTCTATCTTGGGAAATCATTTTTCCTATGGCTTGACTTCTACCTCGGCCTCTTTGACCTTGCTTCCGGCTAATCTTCTATTCAACTTTTAGAGCTATCTGATAAGCATCTTCTACATTTCGAATAGTCATCATGCTCATCTCATATTGAATGTCATATCACAAACCATTCATGTACCTACAACCTTTTCATCATCACTTTCCTGATGACCTGATCTAATGTTTATCTTGTAGAATTCTTGAGTGTATTCTTTCACTAACATCAGCTTCTGTCTCAAATTATGCATCCTTTGAAATAGAGTGATTTGATAATCCCTGGGTATGAATTTGGATTTCATCTTTGCAACCATTCTATCCCAGCTTTTGATTTTCTACTTGCCCTTGTAGTGTCTGTCATCCTGTAGTTCATCCCACTATAGTGTTGCATTCCCTTTAAGTCTAGTAATGACATGTTTGACTTTCTTATCTTCCTTGACATCCTCATAGTTGAAGTATTTGTCTAGAGCTCTAATACAGTCTAGAATTTCTTCAACATCCAATTTTCCTTCATACACTGGAATGTCCATTTTTGCTTTGTCACCTATCCTTGCAACAACCCTAAATAGGCGTTCGTCTGCAGCATCTTCGACTGCAACTTCTTCTCCTTCATTTTAAGCTTCATTTTCACTTTCAGCCTCGCTAACATCCCCAACATTGACTGTGCGCCTCTATGTTGTCTCCATGGAATCAAGTATGGCACATAACTCACGCGTTTCTATTTCCACTGCTGGATCAGGCATTGGCCTATCTCTTCTTCTTCGCAGCATGGCTGAAATTTTTTCCTCTTTTCTCTCTACTACAGAAAGCAAAGAACTTTTTCTGGTCTCTGTTACCACTTTGACGTAGACCCTCTTTCCCTCAGGCTGAGATCTGCTCAGGATATTCACTAAAACCACACCAAGGGTTAATTAAACCCTTTGTTTAAGCCACAAAGGACTTTGGGTTTTGGGAGTTGGAGAGTCCAAATGTATTTCCACAACCCTTGGAAAATGATGAAATACGAAACGTCAATGAAGGTTGACTCCTCCAATGCAAAAAGCACATGAGTTTCGACTTTCAGGGCTTTGACTGAACAATGAACAACCGTTCCTCTTCCTTTATGATTCCCCGAACTCCAAAATGATGGAATGCCAAAATGGGATCAACTTCCCAAGGAATGCGAGATCGATGGCCTTTCATAATTTTTTGCTGAAGCTTGACCCCTCCTTTTACTTCCACTGCACATACCTTCTGACTGAGACTTGGGACCCACCTTTTCAATGTTTCCATTTTCATGATTTCGGGAGTTACATTGACCATAGAACTCTACATCTTGAGTCCCAAAACCCCGAAACCTGATTGGTGCCAATGGCTATTGCCCCTCAAATTTTGAGGAATTATTCCTTTCCCTCTTTGGGATTTTGTGAACTAGGAGTTTGAAACTCTCAATTCCAAAGTCACTACCTCCTCTACTTCCCAAACTTYRGAAAAACAAAATGCTGAAATCCCACACCAAAGGCACACCGTGTTTCGTGACTTTGGGATTTTCAATGAAAAGAGTCCCAGTTCCTTGTCATCGRAATTTTTGGTATGTCGAATMCTGAATTATTGAAATTATGAAATTCCACACATGATAATCCTTTTCGCGATCCAGGAATTTGCGTGACCAAGGATTTTGGCTTGCACTCCAAACTTGTGAATCCTGAATCCATGAAATGATATGACTGCTCAGACAGATCATGATCAATGATCCACATTGATTCTTGATGTCAGGGTGGTGGATTCATCCAACTCCTAACCACATTACAACTCCTCTAGATCCTACGGTCCTCGCGACTTCGCAAGTTTTCCACGGAGAATTCTAACCACCAGATGCACTCTTCAATGACCCCTGTCCAAATGAATCAGTGTTCTCCCTCCTGAACTTAACTTCTACAAGATGATTTCAATCTCCGTATCCATTTGAGAACTTCAAAGGTGTTATCCTTCCTGAGCTTTCACTTGTAAACTCAAGCTCACCAAAAGGATCCATGCTCTCACTCCTTGTGGAAAACCTTCAAACAACCTCTAGTTATTAGAGTCTTTGACCCTATGCACTCTTTTCAACAGTAGTCTCTCACACTTACTATTGGATTTGAAAAATCCAAGGCTTCAATTGGCCTACGCACACCTTGCACGGCCTTGTGCTTCACCTTCACTTCAGCTGGTATGAGAACAACGGTATCTCTCCTAAGATTTTTGAGATGAAACTCAGAGCCTTGTCAATGCACACCTTGTGGACATTCACAACACTCCTTGCAAGAATTCTAAGGCAGAGAAACAATTGAAACTCATTCTTCTCCTCTCTTAGACTTCATACATTCACCATGAAATCATACACACAATGCAGTATTGAAACAAATGCATAGCAGAGAAACAAATCAATTGTAAACATACCATTCAACAAATGTAAACATTAAGCATCATAACACCATGAAAGTTGAGTCAAAGATTCTTATATTAACTCAAGTGCTCCTGTACATGGGTTCTTCTCTACGGCTCTCTACTACAACTCTACATCTTATGAATTTTGAATGGTCATCCCAAAAATTACAATAATACAAGGGTGAGGGTGTCTATATCCATTTTCCCTCCTGCGCTTCTAAACTGTCTAATTTGTTAAATTAAATCTACCTACTTGCATTCATTACGCATAAATGCCTTTACATACTACACATGAGAGCAATTCTCAAGATATGCTTACAACATATAGACATAAGTGTAAGTACGCTTCCCTTAACTATTACATTAATGTCCATTCATTAATCTCAAAACACTTCAAAATGTGTGCTGGTGCTTTTCCAGCTGTCTCCCACTTTTACGTTGCTTGCTTGGCTGCTTACAATGCTCCTGCATCATTTTGTTTCCCATAAAAATGTTTTTTGTATGATCTCCAAAACTAAGATTTTTCTCAATGAGGCATAGTGCAATTTTTGAAGAAGAGGTCCATTTTCAAGAACACTATGTTGAGGGATTGTGGGTAGTGTGGTCATATGGGCATTGTCCAAATAGATGTGTGGGACCCTATGAAACTTCATTATACTACTCAATTTTGATTTTATGCCCACAAACCAAATTACCAACTGTTGAAATTACTAAGACAACTGAGAGGGGGGGGGGTGAATTAGTTCTTACTATGATTAAACAATTTTAATTCAATTAAACCATTTTTAATCTTTCTCTAAGTGACCATCAATATTATACTACATATGGGAAACATAAATAATGAGCATCACTCACACATACGATATACATAGAGACAAATTTTCATAAGGAAACCCATAAAGGGAGAAAACCTCTTCTTCTTCGAAATGATGGCTTAGAGAAATATCATCTTTACTGAGCTTGCAACCAACCACCATAGGTGTTCTAACATGAGAGGAATCCTCCATCTAAAATTTCTTCAACATCTCTTTGAAATATTTTTCTTGAGAAATAAATATTTCCATAGAACTCTGATTTACTTGTAAACCAAGAAAATATGATAGCTCTCCTATCATGGACATCTCAAATTCTTTTCGCATAGAGTTAGCAAACCGCTAGATAGATGATTCATTTGTACATCCAAAAATAATATCATCTACATAAACCAAAACAACTAGTAAATTATCACCTTCAGACTTAATGTAGAGGTTGTTGTCAACAATACCTTTCTTGAACCCTTTCTCTTGTAAAAGTTTGTCCAGTCTATAATACCAAGATCGTGGTGCTTGTTTCAGTCCATATAAGGCCTTCTTTATCTTGCAAACATGATTAGGATTATATGTCAATGAGAATCCTTCAGTTTTCTCCATACATACTTCTTCCTCTATATCTCCATTAAGAATTGATGACTTAACATCCATCTGATAAACTTTATAGTTCTTATGACATGAATAAGCAAGAAACATTTTTATGGCTTCCAATCTTGCCACTGGTGCAAAAGTTTCATCAAAATCCTAACCTTCAACTTGTGCATACCCTTTACAGACCAATCTGAATTTATTTCTAATAACTTGTCCTTTTTCATTCATTTTGTTCTTGAACACCCATTTGGAACCTATTACATTTTTATCTTCAAGTCTAGGGACAACCTCCCAAGTATCGTTCTTCTCAATCTAATCAATCTCTTCATTCATTGCTCTAACCCAATCATCATGCTGGTTGGCTTCAATTTTTTTTTAGGTTCATTCATAGATAAAAAAGAAACATGAGATTGTTATGAGTCTTTAATCAATTTCCTTCTTGTCTGAACTCCTTTATTTATATCTCCATTTATCTGATTTTTTGGATGATTCTTTCTAACAATTCTGAGAGGTGATTTTTCTTCTTTCTATTGATTTGTGTCAGCCTCAGTATTCATATCTTCATCTGATTCATATTCTTCCCTTTCTGATCCTTGGACCTAATCATCTTCATCTTCAACTATATCTTTTGTGCTTGGTTCAACACTGCTTACATTTCTGACCGTGATTTTTTCATCAACTTTTATGTCTATACAATCAACTAGTTTATGCAGTCTCTTATTGTAACATATGTACCCTTTACTATTTGTAGCATAACCTAAGAAGATACCTTCATCAACCCTGTCATCATATTTGCCAATATTTTCATCATTGTTCTTGATATAACATTTACTCCCAAAGACTTTAAAATGCTTGATTGAAGGAGGTCTTCCAAACCATAGTTCATAAGGCGTCTTGTCACTGTGTGGCCTAAGATGAGATTTGTTAAGGATATGAACAACTGTATGAATTGCTTCTACCCAATATGTCTGAGGTATGTTCCTTTCATTCATCATTGATCTTGCCATCTGTTGTATTGATCTATTCTGCCTCTCAACAACTCCATTTTGTTGTGGAGTCCTTGGAATTGTGTGCTCTCTTTTGATCCCATGTTTATCACAAAACTCTTTGAAGTTCCATGAACTAAACTCTCCTCCTCTATCAGAGCTTACTGCCTTTAATATTTTTCCTGTTTGATTCTCATTTAGAGCCTTAAACGCTTTGAATTTTTCAAATTCTTCAGATTTTTCCTGCAAAAACGAAACCCATGTTAGTTTAGAATAATCATCAATAATCAACATAAAATAATTTTATTTTCTTGTACCTTCTTTCCTTGATGGTCCACATAAATCCATATGTACTAACTAGAGAGGTTTTTCAGTTGAAGGAAAGTATTTAGATTTGAACTGAGTGCGAGTAAGATTTCCTATCTGACATGGTTTACAAACAGAGTCGTATGGCTTTAATATCTTTGGAAGATCTTTTACTACCCCATTGTTTCTAAGCTTGATTATATGATCAAAATTTATGTTTCCAAGTCTCCTATGCCACAACCAACTTTCATCATACTTTCTTATGTGGCATTCTTCTTTTTCTTCTTTTAACACATAGACATTGTTTTTTGTTCTTATCCCTTTTGCAACTAGCCGTCCTGAATTCACAGATTTTATTCTACAGTCTTTAGAGGTAAAAACAACTTCACATCCTCGGTCACAGACTTGACTGACACTAAGCAGATTATGTTTCATAACTTCTACAAACAACACATCTTGAGCTTTCCCTTTGCCATTACTCAAACTTACCATTCCTTTACCTTTTATTTCTCCTAGTGCATCATTTCCAAAAGTTACGTTCCCTGATTTTCTTTCACTTAGAGTGAGAAACTTACTTTTGTCTCCAGTCATATGTTTGGAACATCCACTGTCAATATACCAGGTATTCTTTTGTCTTTGGGATGATAACACTAGTCCACACTTGTCGTCTACTTTCTTCTTCCAAAATTTGACATTTTTAGTAGTGGGGATCAAATTTGGCTTGTAATTCCTTAAGCAACAGTCTGGATGTTTATGTCCATAATTATGGCAGTTGTAACATTATAGTTCACTGAATAACAAATCATAATGATTGTTATGCTCATAATTGTTGTTGTGTTTCATCTGTGTCCTTCTCCCAGTCATCACATGATTTATATTCTGTGATTGTTTGTTTCTTGGGTGTCTCAATCTTTGTAGTGGAAGATAATTATTCCTTGAAAAACTTGATTGCTCATATCTAAATATTAAAGAAAATTTTATAGCTTTGTGACCAAAATTAGAGCAGAAAAAAAAATAACCATAGAAAAGACCTTTGTACCTTGAAAAAGTCTATCTTTTTTGAGGAGGTCGATTTTATTCATGTCGATTTTCTCTCTGATCTACAGATTCAGTTCTAGTACTTTTTCTTTCATTCCTTCTTGGTGGATGATTTTCTTTCTTTGTTTCTACAGAGTGACTATTGTCAATGTTTGAGGATTTGACAAACTCGATAGGTTCTATATTACTTGGAGGATCACTACTTTATCCTTCTTCATACCCCAATCCAGCTTTCAACTTTGGGTTCCTTTGCTGATTTAGAATGGAAGTTAATCCTTTCGAGGCTTTAATAATTGACATATTTTGGTGATACAATCCCTTAAACTTATCCATTTCTTTTCTGTTTTTTACTATCTCTTCTTCTAAGGCTTCACACCTCGCTTTCTTCTCTGAAAACTGTTGTTTTAGTATGTCTTCTATTTTCTTTGTCTCTTCTAATTCCACTTTCAGCAGGGCAAAGTCTTCATTAGACTGTTTACTATCTTTCTTGAACTGTATCAATAATTGTTTTTGCTTTATGTTCTTAATTCTGAGTTTGTTAATCTCTTCCAATGCACTGATCAGTTCTCCTTCCATATCAACCATAGCTTCTTCGTCATTATCATCACTTCCTGTTCTTTTATTATCATAATCCTCTTTGGCCATGAGAATGAAGTCATTTGCCTTATCTTCACAGGAAGAATCACTATCGGTGTCTTCTGAGGAATTGTCATTATTTGGACAGAACCTTTTCTTCTTACTATATTTCTTGAATTTGTACTTCTTTTTATTATCAAAGTTCTGGTCCTTTTTTCTGATGGGGACACTTAGATGAAAAATGAGTTATATTACCACCGTTAAAGCATTTGAAGGGAAACTTGCCTTGATATTTTCCTGATCCTTTATTTAACCTTCTCACAAATTTTGCCTCAATATCATCTAATTCTGAATCAGTATTCTTGTCTTCTTTAAATGATGCTTCTCTAGTAATGGATTTATCTTTGCTAATTCTCATTTCATATGCAGTTAATGTTCCTAGAAATTGATCAATGGACAGAGTTTTAAGATCATTTATTTCTTCTATTGCAGAGACTTTTGGATTAAATTTATCAATCAGAGATCTTAAAATCTTCTGAACTAAGAGTGATTCTTCAAACTTCTCACCAAGACCCTTCATGGCATTCACAAGTTCTTCAACTCTTAAAAAATTCTTGCTAACTATTTCATCTTCATTCATCTTTAGTTGTTCAAATTTCAATCTAAATTTTTGAACTTTGGCATCTTTTACTTTCTCATTTCCTTCATAGCTGCTAATAAGTTTATCCCACATTTCTTTGGAAGTTTGAAGATGCATCACCTTTACAAACTTGGCTTCTGCAAGTCCATTCAAGATATCATTCATTCCATTAGCATTAAAGCTAAATTATAACTTATCATCCTTGGAAGCTAGCACAACATGCTTTATGTATCTAGTCTCTACTACATCCCAAACATCAACACCTAAGGTCATTAGGTATGTTCTCATTCTAACCTTCCAAAAGGAAAATAATTGTTCCATCAAATAGAGGAGGCTTACTGGCTGAAGTCCCTTCATGACTTGTCATGTTTAAGCTTACAGATCTACCTTTAAATAAAAGGAACCCACTCTGATACCAATTGTTGAAATTACTAAGACAATTGAGAGGGGCGGGGGGTGAGTTGGTTGTTACTGTGCTTAAACAATTTTAATTCAATTAAACCATTTTTAATCTTTCTCTAAGTGACCATCAATATTATACTACATATATATACCAATATTGAGAGATGAATCCCGTGCTTTGGTTCTGAAGCTAGGGTTTACACACTGATAGCCGCAGAGGACTGCAGCCACAAAATAATGGCCCCACAGGGGCTCCCACAAGGCCATGGGGAGGCGTCGAAGGGCATCACTTACAGCCAAGTAACAACCAATGAAGATCCGGCAACCCGAGTGAAGAGGCCGACCTTCGAAACACCTCCGGAGATGCGCGCGCAGTTGATAGTCGAAGGAACATTCAAATATCGGGACACAGATATGGATCCGGCCAAGGAAGACAACTCTRCACAAGCCTTGGCTCCTTGGATCCCCGGTAAGTTCATTCCACAAGCTCCAATCGCCCCAAAATATGTCATCAACTCGCCCCGTATAGAGGAGAAGAAACAATATATGCAAGATAATGCCCTGATAGGGAAGTTCCTAGGGCTATGGCCCTCGGAAAGAGAGCTAATCAAATGGATACAGTACTGGTGGAGACCAAAAGGTCATTATGATCTCCAACTAGGATCGAAGGTTTTCTTCATGATCATCTTCCACAATCTCAAAGATAGGAACCGTATCTTTGATGGAGGGCCCTATTTTTTTAACTCGGCAGGACTCTTCTTGAGATTCTGGACAGAGAAGTTTAGTTCTGAAAAGGAAGATTTCACCCATGTGCCGGTTTGGATCAAGCTGTACTCTCTTCCCCAGGAATTTTGGCTGGAGGAAGTTCTAGCTGGCATAGGCAACACCATTGGCATTTATGTTAAGTTCTATGAAGCAACTAAGCAGAGACGATACACATCTTATGAAAGAATCTGTGTGTATCTGAATATAGCCAAGCTGCTCCCGGGCTCTATTACGTTGGAATATCATGATGAGGACTAGGCTCAAACCATTGATTACGGACATATACCCTTCCGTTGCAGGAAGCGCCATGAGCATGGACATCTCTTCAGGGAATGCCCACTCAACAACACGCCCAAGGAGGGGAAACCAGAAAATGGCCAAGACAAGGAGGGATTCACGCAACAGGAAGGGTGCAGACGACAGGGCAGCAGAAAGCAACCAACTCAGGTAAGTAAAGACTCTTCCACCAGCAATAAATATGCAATTTTACAAGAAAATCCAGAGGAATCTCCAAACACATCCCACATTAACCCATCACCCCAGCACACGGCCTTTCAAACAAAGGGTCTCGAGGTTGACCAACCAAAAAAATAACAAGGAGCCGGAGCTACCCTCAACGGGGCCACTGAGGGACCAACCCGAGCAGCTGGAGATAGAAGACGGAGATGAGGAAATGGAGGCGGAAGAACAAGATCTAGCGGGAGTGGATTTGGAACACCTTGAGCATGCTTATCGACACTAAAAACTCTATACCATACCAAGGGATCAAATCAGGAAGGTGCATAAAGTGTTCCTCAACTCCTCGGCGGGCTCCTCTGCCCGAGACAACAAAGCACTAGGCATCCAAAGAAGTCAGACAAAAACCCCAAACAAGGCACAAAAAGATGAGAAAAAATGAGGAAGCAAATCAACTAATAAGCTCATACAGGAAATTGGAAGATTTATGGTAAATTTAGGGCAGATCCACCTAATCTCAGATATCTTCCCACCTCCCCCCCCCCTCAATCATCATGAAAATCATCTCTTGGAACATCAGAGGCCTCAACGGTCATAGAAAACATAAACTGCTATGAGAGCTGATTATAGAATAAGCACCAGATGTTGTAATGTTGCAGGAAACAAAATGTACCTCAGAGGAAATAAATCGACTACTCCCCTATTATTGGAAGTAGGGAGGAGTGGTCTCAATTGATGCTGTAGGAACAACTGGAGGATTGGATCTCCTTTGGAATACCAATACTGTCCTGTTGGATAACTTTTGCACTACCAGATGGGCCATTACAGCCGATTACAGACTCATAGGATCTGACAAGCCAGGGCATCTAACAACTGTCTATGGACCGACCACTCCAAGAGACAAACAAGCCTTCCTTAGAAGCCTAAGTTACCTATCAAGCCTCACACAATACCACAGATGGATAGTGGGGGGCGAATTTAATATCATACGCAGTCTGGAGGAAAAAAAGCGAGGCTCCCGTCGACTGGATCGAGACTCAGGAGAATTCAACAGTTTAATAGATGACCTCAGGCTAATTGATTTAGAGACCATAAATGACATTCATACTTGGTCCAATAGAGGAACGGGTCTGCACTAGATCGCATGCAAACTCGACCGCTTCCTGGTATCAGAGCCACTCATGATGGACGACATGGATATAGAATCCAGTGTCCTCAATCGCACGGGATCAGATCACTGGCCCATTCAATTATGGTTGGATGTCCCAGCCACTCCGGGAAAAAAACCTTTCCGATTCGAACAATTTTGGTTAGACCATCCAGACTTCCAAGAAAATATTCAAGGATGGTGGAAAGAGGTGGAAATTCCCCATGGATCTAAGATGTATAGGTTCCAACAGAAGTTGAAAAATCTCAAGCAAAAGATGAAATTCTGGAACAGATTCACTTTCGGTAGTATCTTTGAATCAAAAAAATAGCTCACGGAGAAAATGGACGATCTACAATGTAGAATAAGAGAGCAAGGGTTCACAGAGGAGCTCAGAGATCTGGAAATCAAAGTGAACCAACAGCTAGCAGAAAGGAAAAATAAGGAGGAGATACTATGGAAACAGAAGTCCCAAATTCAATGGCTCAAGGAGGGGGAACGCAACACCAAATTCTTCCACAAAGCTACTATCCAGAGAAGACAATCCAATAAGATAATGCATCTTATTACAGAGGAGGGGGAGACTCTTCACTCCCACGCTGACCTGGAAAACCATCTAGTGGACTACTTCCAAGACCTTCTCACGAAACCCATTCTAGACCGCAGTGAAGCCATCAACCAGATCACTAGACACGTACCGACCCTTGTGACTCAGGAACAAAATGAATCTCTCCTCAGGCCCTTTACCATCGAAGAAGTATACCAGGCGCTACAAGATAACCCCAAATGCAAGGCTTCGGGCCCAGATGGCTTCACAAGCGACTTCTTCCACTACTGTTGGCCGATGATTAGAACAAAGGTGTGGGAAATCCTGGAAGACTCAAGGATTACAGGAGAAGTCCTACAGGATTTTAATGCAACCTTCCTTGCCCTTATTCCCAAAGAAGGTCAAGCGAACAGATCAAAGAAATACAGGCCCATATCCCTCTGCAACGTTATTTACAAACTCCTCACAAAAGTCATCGCTCGCAGACTCAAGCTGATCCTACAACCAATCATATCCCTAGAGCAGTCGGGATATGTTGAAGGCAGGCAAATCTTGGACAGCATTATCTTGGTACATGAGTTAATTCACTCCTTGCAAAAAACAAAAAACCCAGGGATGCTCTTAAAGTTGAACATTTCAAAAGCCTTTGACAAACTCAGCTGGGAATATATGAAATCAATGCTAATAGCATTTGGCTTCGATCAAACCTGGGTTACTTGGATCTTAAATCTCACCTCCTCAGCCTTCTTTTCACTACTCATCAATGGGGTTCCCTCGAAGCCCTTCTCCCCCACAAGAGGTATTAGACAAGGAGACCCCCTGTCCCCTTTCCTTTTCATCATCATGGTGGAAGGACTTAGCAGATCTATTCAAGCGGCTCTGGAAAATAATCTGCTAACCGGTCTACCCCTGCATGGATTATCCCCGCCCATTTCTCACAGTCAGTTTGTGGATGACACCCTCCTAATGGGAAGCCCGACTGCTAGGGAAGCCAACTCTCTCAAGGAGATTCTTCAAATCTTCTCCGCTGCCTTAGGACTGGAATGCAACAAGGACAAGTCACAAATTTTCTTTTTCAATACCCCCCCCCCGATCCAGCGTCACATCTCAGAGATCCTGGGTTTTAATAGAAGCTCCCTTCCGTCCAAATATTTAGGCTTACCCTTAATTAACAATGCTCACAAAAACTCCTCCTGGGAGAACCTCCTTTATTCCTTCTCCAAGAGGCTTTCTTCCTGAACCTTTAGAGCTCTAAATCTGCCAAGCAGCCTCATTCTACTCAAAGTTATCCTTCAAGCCCTCCTGATTTATGCTTTATCTGTGTTAGCTGCCCCCAGATCTATCCTCAACACCATCAAAAGTCTGCAAAGAAATTTCCTCCGGCATGGCCACAACAAAGACGAAAATCTCGCTTTAGTTAGCTGGGATAAAATCTGCAAGCCTAAGGATCAGGGAGGCCTGGAAATAAGAGATCCGTCCATAATGAACAGAGTCCTTAGTGCAAAAATATGGTGGCGTTGGCTCAAAAATCCCACAGACCTTTGGGCCAAGTTGTGGAGGAAGAAATATGCCCCTAATACAGCAGAGAATAACCTGATTCACTGGAATGGGGATAACACGGGCTCCTTGATATGGACAGTGGCCAAGCAGAATAGGTAGATAATAACACAACATGCTTTCTAGGAGATAGGCAATGGAGAAACGNGCAGCCTCATTCTACTCAAAGCTATCCTTCAAGCCCTCCTGATTTATGCTTTATCTGTGTTAGCTGCCCCCAGATCTATCCTCAACACCATCAAAAGTCTGCAAAGAAATTTCCTCTGGCATGGCCACAACAAAGACGAAAATCTCGCTTTAGTTAGCTGGGATAAAATCTGCAAGCCTAAGGATCAGGGAGGCCTGGAAATAAGAGATCCGTCCATAATGAACAGAGTCCTTAGTGCAAAAATATGGTGGCGTTGGCTCAAAAATCCCACAGACCTTTGGGCCAAGTTGCGGAGGAAGAAATATGCCCCTAATACAGCAGAGAATAACCTGATTCACTGGAATGGGGATAACACGGGCTCCTTGATATGGACAGTGGCCAAGCAGAATAGGTAGATAATAACACAACATGCTTTCTAGGAGATAGGCAATGGAGAAACGGCTCTGTTCTGGCAAGATTCCTGGAAACAGTGTCCCGCCTTAAACGCTGAGGAGTGGTCCCGTGACATGTGCACCCAGGCTACCGGTATGGGCCTAACAAAGGTAGCGGATTATTGGCTGAACGACCATGCAGAGGACACTTGGTGTTGTTGGCATCTGGATCGGGGGTGAATCAACTTGGCTCTGCAGATAGACCTGACGCCTCTTCATGAAGATCTGAGCAAGAGGAAAATTCTCATACGAAATGGTGAAGACATTCTTAGATGGGGATACTGGAAATAGGGCTCCTACAACACACAAAAAGCCTATCAACTCACAACCAAGGCAGACCACACCCTAGATATGAATATTTGGGAGAAGATTTGGAATCTGAAGCACTGGCCGAAAATCACCCTTTTTCTCTGGCTAGTCTCACACTCAAGCATACTCACCTGGGATAATCTTCTGAAGCGGGGATTTACTGGACCTTATCTTTGCACTCTTTGTGGAAAGGCAGAGGAAACTTTGAATCACCTCCTCAACACATGCCCCTACACAGTGCAAGTTTGGGACCGAGTAGCGATAAGCATGCGCACCTCGGACCATCTCAGAGACAGTTTCATAGAGACCCTCCTCAACTGGAGGGATCAGGATTTTTTCTCTCCCTATCTCAACAGGGTTTGGCAGCTTTTACCTGGCATGGTCCTCTGGCACATATGGAAAGAAAGAAACAGCAGAATCTTCAAAGATAAGGCTCATCCCTGGAATCTTTGTTGGGCTCTCTTCCAATGCAATCTTCTGGAAACCCTCCGCCTTAGACCTTGGACGGATGCAGACTTTTCTTTCCCACCTGATGAGCTCCATATCCTTCGGCATTGGACTCCTCTTCCCCTCTCTCAGACAACCTCCTCCCCCCCGTCCAATCCTCCCCTGATTAGCCCTTCCCACTAGTCTCCTCCCCCAAAAGATTTTCTCAAACTCAACTTTGACGGAACCTCTAAAGGAAATCCGGGGGATGCAGGTTATGGAGTCATCTTTCGAAATCATCTTGGATATATTTTAGCCATAGGTGCAGGACCCCTCGGGCATTCCACAAATAATGTAGCAGAACTCTGGGGACTCATTAAAGGTTTGAAAATGGCCTCATAGAACAATTATACAAAGCTCATCATCGAGGGGGATTCTCAAGTAATCATTGGCCTGCTGCGAATAATCCTACATGGGGTCAACCCGGACAACATCTCGCCAAGCTGGAGACTCACTCACGGTCTGTAGATCATTGCTGGACTGTTGCACTCCCACCAGGTGATCATCCCCACACATGTCAGAAGGAAGGCGAACTAGATCGCGGATGAATTGGCTAATGTGGGCATTGAGTGGAGAGAACCGGACCTCCGCTGCTACTCTGCCCAGAACCCTGAGCATCCTATTCTCCAGTAGTGCATACGCAAAGCTGGATCAGTAGATGCTTCCCCGGATGGGGTGTTAGTGGATTCCCCGTGGTGGATGATGGAAACGAACACAACACGCCGCAGCACGGAGCCATGTGATGGGCCCGTGCTGTAGTACCATGCCCTCCCGAAAGAGTAATGGAATTTATATGCCGCATAATAGACGAAGCAAGGGGCATTTACGCCACCCTCAGCTCCCACGCAGCTTGTTTAATGGCTCGGCTTGTTAGTTTTGTCATTTCACCTTGTAAGCGTTCGGAAGGGCTCCCCCCTTCACGACGCAAACATCACCAGGCTTGCACAGAGGCTAACTTCTCCGTCTATCTGCTACACTGGTCCAACCCTGTCCCGCCCTGCTCACCTGCACACATGAAAGAAAGGATAAGAGGGAAGCCGAAGAGGGGCTCCCTCTGGAAGCCCCGCAGACCCCCGGTCTTGCCTTTGGCCTCCCCGGTGACTAGTTCTTCCTCCCTCCCTCAAATATTGTCCCCAACTGCCACCCCACCACCTTTGCAATCCTTGCACTTTCACTCTGCAATAAGCCCGCCACCTTCGTAGTCTGCGCTTTTACATTCCATGGCTACCATCCCGCGAGGGTCGACTCCGACTCCTCGCTCCCCTCAGGACCCTCGGATGCATTTCACGGCGACAATGTCCTTCACCAGATCCTCGAGCACCTAGAGGAGTGCACCAACGGCTTTTGGAGAGTCCAAGCGAGCGCATCTCCACCCTGTGAGCCACCTTGACAGTGAGAATTTCAAAGAGTGATTGGGTATTCTGTATGATTTAGTCTTTGAGATTAGAAGGGAGATGGTGGACCTCAAGTTTTGCCTACAGGCCACAGAAGATAATGTCACCACCTTTCTTCATATCCTATCAACTATGCAGTCGGAGCTCTCCTCGGACCCAACTGGCTCTTCTCTGGGGGAGGCCCCTGACATTGCGAAGGATAGCATTCGGCGACACGCAAAGGAAAGGAGGAAGGAAGCGGAATGTAGCGGCCCAGTGGAGGACGAGCAGCATGTGGAGTGAAATGAACAACGCAGGGATGACCAACCGTCCAACCTCGAGACAGAACCGTGGATAGAGGACCTTCGAGCCACGTGGATTGGATTTTCTTTTTTCTGAACATCTAGTTCCTTTAGGCTCCTAGTATAGAAGAATATAGTAGGGTTTTTGTATGTTTTCTTGAACCTGCAACTTTCTCAGACTTGTGAATTGGGGGCTGGCTGGACTGGTTTCCCCTCTGTTGGGGCAGTCCAGCAATTTCAGCCAGTTTATTACTGTATTTTGGCAACTCTTTCAGCTCTAGCAGGCACTAAATATAATATATACTTCTTACTTACAAAAAAAAAAAAATATTATACTACATATGGGCAACATAAATAATGAGAATCACTCACACATAAGATATACACAGAGACAAATTTTCATGAGGAAACCCATAAAGGGAGAAAACCTCTTCTTCTTTGAAATGATAGGTAGTCTTTTAAGTTTTGTACATCATCTATAATTTAACACCAACTCAATGTGAGGCTACTACCTTTGTTTTACAAGATTCAACTTGTTTGATAGCACCAACTCTCTGGTTTCTCTAGCACCCACTAGAAGGAAGAAACAACTCCCTAAGTGTTCCAACACCAACTGGATGGAAGCACCAACTTCTAGTCACATAGGTACCAACTTGTATAACAGAGAAAAACTATTCTCCCTTGCACCACCTTGCCACCCTATTTTTTTCTGGCTGTAACCAGATGAAAGCTACAACTCTCTGTGTTCAAGCACCCACTTGAATCTCTAAGGACAACAGTCCTTCCTAGCACCTCCCTACCACCCTTATTACAGATAAATGATTGAATAACCAACAAAACAGATAAATCTATTCTTACCACTTCTTCTATGTTCTGTAAATCTGGTCTACTTTTGACTATTCTACAATTCTTCTCTTCCTCTCTCTGTTCTACAATTCTGCTCTCCTTCAAGATCTTCTGCAATTCTACTCTTTCTTCTGTCTATTCCTCATATGTTACTCATCTTTGATATTTATCTCACATTGAGCATACTGTCGGTCTCACACTGCGCATACTGTAATTTTCCCTTTCTTACAGTTCAACTCATTTTTCATTTAGAATGACCAACCATGCACAATCACTGCATATTTCTTTTATACACTACTACAACTTCAATTACCCCTCAAATCCCTAGAACAACGCTTCAACAACTGAAATGCCAATCATCCAAGAATCATGATTCGGTTCTGCTAACTGAATTGTAACTAAACAATTAGTTGTGAGGTGAAACAATATCCCTCTGATCATATTCGAATTCACCTGCACCATTGGATTACAAGAAACAAAATGTCTTTCGTATTTCATATTTTGGCAATTCATGATTTCACATGTCCTAAATTCCTGTTGCGAAGCATCTCGACTCTCCAAGTCGCAATCCCAAAAATGGAGCCAGATCAACGGTCCACAAAACTTCATAATCTAATCCCTCCTTTTCCTAATCGAACAACTGACGGGATTTTGATGTTTTTCCCTTCGAGTCTTCGAGACTCACAATAGTCCCTTTCTACATTTTTCAATTTTGCATGTCGTAAATTCATGAAACTCCATGTTGCGATCCCCGAAACTCCATGTCACAATTTCACATTTCAACATTCACGTTTTCGGCAATTCTTCTGATGAGATATATTGACACTCCATGTCACAATCCCCGAAACTCCTAAACTCCATGTCGCGATCCCTGAAAATCCATGTCGCAATTTTGCATTTCGTCCTTTCATGATTTCGACAATTCCTATGATGAGATATCTTGACACTGCATGTTGCAATCCCTAAAAATTCAAAACTCCATGTCGCAACTTCCGGAATCTTGTGATGAAGAGTCTCGACTCTTGACTCCTCCAGCTCTCGGTATCCAGAACTCTGAAATGGAGTTATTTCTCGGTCTATGAAACTCTTTGTTGATGTGCTTGTTTCGAGATTTTGGCTTTTCACATTTCGTGACTTTGGGACTACTGTGATGAAGAGTCTCGACTCTTGAATCCTCCAACTCCCAGTATCTGAAACTCTGAAATGGAGTTTTTTTTCGATATGCGAAACTCTTTTTTGATGTGCCTATTTCGAGATTTCGGTGTTTCACATTTCACGACTTAGGGACTCCTGTGATGAAGAGTCTCAACTCTTGACTCCTCCAATTCCCGATATCTGAAACTCTATTTTCCCGGTCTACGAAACTACAAAATGGAGTCTTTGACATGATTTGATCTATCGCATTTCAAGATTTTCTACCATGAGTTGCTTCCTTGACTCCTGGAGTTTACGGTTGTGATATTGCCATGCGATCATCATTGCGCTACTAGTCTTTCCACTTTATCTTGTTCATCATCATCGGGCTAATCTTACAATCAATAACAAACAAATAATCTACCTTCTTTCTACCCGTAATAAATATGCCAACACCAACATCTCTCTGAATGGATTGAGGAGGCAAGTTGCAACTCATGATAAAATTCAGACTGAGACTCGGATGGATTAACCATTTGTTTCATTGGATCTAGGGCACTGAGTTTCATCTAGTGGGTCCCCTTCATTGTCATTTCGTTTCCTAATAAATCATTTTTTAGACGATCTTTGGAACTAGGGTTTCTCTCAATGCTAATTATATTTGTTTGAAAATTTAACACTTTGTAAGGCTAGACATGGAAAGGTAATCCATGGAAAGGAAAGGCATGGCATGGAAAGGAAAGGCAAGGCATGGCATGTAAAGGAATGGAATGGCATAAAAAGGAAATGTAATGCAAGGAATGACATGGCATGGTATGGAAAGGAAAGGCATGGCATGGCATGGCATGGAATGGAAAGGAAAGGCGTGGAATGGCAAGGAAAGGAAAGGAAAGCCATGGAAAAGCATGGCATGGAAAGGCAAGTCATGGCATGGAAAGGAAAGGAAAGGAAAGGCATGGAAATGCATGGCACGAAAAGGCAAGAAAAGTCATGGCATGGAAAGGCAAGGCATGCCATGTAATGGAATGACAAGTGAAGGAAAGGTATGCCATGGCATGGCATGACAAGTGAAGGAAAGGTAGTGCAAGGAATGGCATGGTCATGTGGGCATGAAATGGCATGGAATTGCATGGCATGGAAAAGAAAGGCATGCCATGGAAAGGAAATGAAATGAATGGCATGGAAATGCAAGGCATGGTATGACATGGAATTGCAAGGAAAGGAAATGCAAGGTGTGGCAGGAAAGGAAAGGCATGGAATGACATGGAAAGTAAAGGAATGGAGAGGCAATGAATGGAATTGAAAGACAAAACATGACAAGGATTGACATTTCAAGGTAAGGCATTCCATGACATGGCATGGTAAGGAAATTCATGGCTTGTGAAGGAAAGGAAAGGCTTGGAAAAGCAAGGAAAGGGAAGGAAAGACATGGAAAGTCATTTAAATACAAGGAATCAAATGACATAGAAAGGAAAGGAATGGAATGGAAAGGCAAGGCATGGCTTGGAAAGGAAATATATGACATGGAAAGGCAAGGAAAACCAAGGAATGGCATGGCACGACATGCCCTATAAAGGGAAGGAAATGCAAGGTATGACATGGAATGAAATGGAAAGTCAAGGCATGGAATGAAAAGGAAAGGAAATGCAACTCAAGGAATGACATGACATGGAAAGATAATGAATTGAATGGAAAGGTAAAGCATGGAATGGAATGGAAAGGAAAGGAAAAACATGGCATGGAATGGAATGAAAAGGCAAGGAAAGGTAAGGGATGGTATGGGAAGTTAATGAAAGGGAAGGCATGGAAAATCAAGGAAAGTCATGGCATGGCATGATATGGAAAGGTAATTGCATGACATGGAAAGGAAAGGTAAGGCATGTCCTATCAAGGAAAGACATGGAATGGCATGGCAAGGCAAGGCATAACATGGTATGGAAGGGAAAGGCATGGCATGGCATGGAATGACACATGAGGGAAAGGTAAGGCATGGCAAGGTGTGACATGGAAATGAAAGGAATGGAATGGAGAGGCAAGGAAAGGAAAGGCATGGCATGCCATGGAAATAGAAGGCATGGTATGACATGGAAATGAAAGGAATGGAATGGAAAGGCAAGGCATGTAATGGAAATTCAATTCATGGCATGGCATGGAAAGAAAAGGAAATGAAAGGCAAGGAATTTCATGGAAAGGGAAATCATGGCATGGCATGGCATGGCGAATAAAGGAAACGTGAGGTAAGGCAAGGAATTACATGGAAAGGAAAGGCATGGAAAGGCATGGAAAGGAAGGGAAACACATAGCATGGAATTGCAAGGAAAGACATGATATGGCATGGAATGGCATGACATGGAAAGGAAATCCATGGTATGGAATGCGATGCAAGGAAAGGAAATGAAAGGAAAGGAAAGTCAAAGAAACACAAGGAAATACAATTCAAGGAAAGGAAAGGTAAGGTAGGGATAGGAAAGAAAGGTAGGGAAAGGAAAGTGAAGGCTAAGAATTAGTTTCCTAACATTAAAAAATAACCACAAAATACAAGAAGATGATAACAACCATAAAATGAAGTTAAAATTTTGTAACATACTAGATATAAAAAGTATGTATAACATCAATAAAATGCTAGAAATGGAAGAATGACAACAATATAACCAATACAATCACCACAATAACACTAAAATGATATAAGAATAACAACATAAATAGTACTTTGATTTTGAGAGCAATGTTCATGGGCCTCTTCGAGCGGGAAACCTCCAGTCGAGAAGAGATCTATTACAATAATATCCAAGCTAGGGTTTTCATACCCTCGACTCTTATTTATACTAAATATGTATATCAAAAGAAGCATCTAGAGGAAGATCCTTCTAGAAGAAGAAGTTTCTATTAGATCTTATTACATTCGAATTATTTTATTTTATTGCAAGGCCTTATTAATATTGACCTTTATTACATCTGAATATATTGTTCTACCTATGTACGGGTTAGGACCCTAACATGTCCTCCCCCTTAAAAACAAACTTGTCCTCAAGGCTTGAGATGTGGAAATTGCTGCAGAATGGTAGCTGGTTCCCAAGTGGCATCTACTAGAGTTGTATCTTTCGAATAGACTAACACTTCCTTGATGGTTCTCTGATGCACGTGACGCTCACGCTAGTCAAAAATTGATTGTGACTGTAGCCAAATGGATCCTTCTTCGGCTAAATTGTGAAGGTTTTCTTGAATTTGGCACTTAGTTCCAATCACCTTCTTTAAGCATGAAACATGAAAAATAGGATGTAGCATCGAATTACTGGGCAAAGCTAACTGATAGGCCACCTATTCCACACGCTTGAGAATGGTATAAGGACCATAAAATTTGGGTGCTAGTGTCTAACAATTCTTGACCTTGAGGGAATTTTTCCTGTAAGGTTGCAGTCGAAGAAACACCTAATCCCCTTCTGCAAATTGACATTCAAAGCAACCTTGATCTGCTTGTTTCTTCATTCGATTTTGTTCCATGACCAAATTCTCTTTTAGTGTATGGAGAATAGCCTCTCAGATTGCAAGTGTTTGGTGAACCGCCTGGACCTTCGAGACACCAAGTAAGTATGAGAGAACTGAAGGTGGATGTTGTCCATATACCACTTGAAAAGGAGTCATGCATGTAGCTATATAGTATGAAGTGTTGTACCACCATTCAACTAGGGGTAACCATTGAGCCAACTGATTTTTTATTTTCCAAGGAAAAACACCTCAAATATGTTTCCAAACACTTGTTGACAACTTCTGTTTGACAATCAGTCTGGGGATGATAAGATGTGCTAAGATGCAATTGGGTTCCTTGTAGCCTGAACAGTTCTTGCCAAAAATTGTAGGTGAAAGTTGGGTTGCAATAAAAAACAATAGAATGTTGCATGCCATGAAGCTTGAAGACCTTATCCATGAAACTTTGAGCCATTGTAGATGCTATAAATGGGTGTTGAAGAACACATAAATGAGAATACTTGGAAAGGCGATCAACAACCACCATGATGACTGATTTATTTCCCGATTTGGGTAAGCCTGTAGTAAAATCCATAAAGATATCCTTCCAAATAGTAGGTGGAATCGGAAGTGGTTGTAGTGTTCCCAGAGATTTGACTATTTCTCCTTTGTTGCATTGACACACATCACATTCAATGAAAAAATTACAAATGTCTTGTTTCATACCATCCCAAAACAAAGAACGTTTGACCCTGCCATAGGTTTTTGTGAAGCCAAAGTACCCCGCTGTGGGTGTAGCATGAAGCTCATAAAGTATCATGGATTTAAGGTTTGATTGTTTACTTAAATACAAATAGCCTTTGTATCGAAGCTCATCATGGAGACAAGAGTACCATGGGGAGGCTGGAGCATTGGACTGCAATTGTTGGATCAGATGAGAACTTTTGGGATCTTGTAGCCATTACTGGTGAATGGCTTGGAGATAAAATGGTACAATGAAGGAAAGAGAAAAAAGAGATCCTTCATCTTAATATTTTTGGGAAAGTGCATATGCAACCACATTGTCTTTTCTTTTCTTGTAAATGATCTCATAATCATATCCAAAGAGCTTAGTCACCCATTTTTGTTTCTCTGGGGAGGAATTACATTGTTCCAGAAAATACTTGAGCATTTGATGGTTTGTCTTAATTTGGAAGCATTGCCCCAATAGATAAGGTACCACAGATCAACTAAATGTAGAATAGCCGAAATTTCCTTTTCATAGATTGGTTTGCCCATATTTCTTTCAGATAGTTTCTTGCTGGTAAAGGCCAAAGATTAACCCTCTTACATAAGGACAGTACCAATTCCTTTCCCTAAAGAATCACATTCCAAGACAGAGGTCTTTGTGAAATCGGGAAGGGCCAGGACTGGAGTGGTGCACATGGCCATCTTCAAGGTTTGAAAAGCTTGAGCAATGGCTGGAGTCCAAGTGAAAGAGTTCTTTTTTAGGAGTGTAGTGAGAGGTGTTGCAATCTTTCCATAATTCTTAACAAACTTGCGATAATAACCTGTTAAGCCCAGAAATCCATGCAAGATTTTGCGAGTCTTTGGGTGAGGCCAGTCTTGCATAGCTTCAATCTTTTTAGGATCCACCCTGATGCCATCCTTGCAAACTAGATGACCCAAGTACTCAACTTTTGAGGGACCAAAAGCACATTTAGACTGTTTCGGGAAAAGTTGGTGCTGAGAGGGTAGATGGAGAACTTGATCCTCATGAGCAAGATCGTATGTCCAAGTTTTGGAATAGATGAGGATATCATCAAAGAAAACTAAGAGGAAATGACAAAGAAAAGGATGGAAGACATGATTCATGAGGCGTTGGAAGGTGGAAAGGGAATTACACAAGCCAAAGGGCATGACCAAAAACTCATATTAGCCCTCATGAGTTATAAAGGTAGTCTTGGTAATGTTTCCCTCTTTGATACGTATCTAGTGGAGCCCAAACGAAGTTCAAGTTTAGTAAAGAATTGGGCACCACTCAATTCATCCAAGAGGTCATCAATGATAGGAATGTGAATTTTTTTTTTAATGGTAATTTTGTTGAGGGGACGGATGTCAAGACACATTCGCCAAGAAACTTCTTTCTTCAAGACCATGACCATAGGTTGATGATGACCATCCTAATGCGACTATCAACCATAATGATGACCACTATCAACCATAATGATGACCTTCCTATGCTTGATGTAACTGATTAGTTTGAGGGTTTGGGGAGCGGAGAATCCAGTAAGAGCATTGAGGGAAATGACCAATTTTACTTTGGGAGGGTCTAAGGGAGGGGTTATGTTAGTGGTTTCAGGTGACTCAAACACAAGGGGAGTTTCAACATCCTCTTCCAAAATATCCTCTGAGATGGACATAAAAATCTTTTGTTCCTTACACTTATGGCCCAAGAAATATTTTTCATCATAATTATAACAAAGGCCTTTGAGTTGGCATTCATCCATTTTAGCCCTGGTAAATTTTTGGATCTTTAGTGGAGCAGAGTGAGTAGTGGGATTTATTAGTTTACTGTGAGGGATAAAGGAGGGTTTCCAGTTTTGAGAAGATACAACTTGTTTTGATTCTTTATCTCTTTTAGTATCCTCCACCCAACTCTAAGGCTTAGCCATGAGGACATGGGATCAAATACCATCCTTGAGGCTAATGATAAAACATTCTCGAAAAAAGGCATCAGACATTCCCTCTATCTGAAAAACCAGGCGCTCAAAGGCAGCTATAAAATCTTCCATTGTTCCTAATGTTTCAACTTTATCAAATGGTGCAAATGGTTGGTGTTAGTGTCAAAGCAATCATAAAACTATGCCACAAAGTCTGTCCAAGCAATATACCCTTGATGAGAAGTTTTTCTCCATTTCTACCATTGCCAATGTTCTTGATCTAGATGGAGAACACCATACGGAAGTTTTGCCAAGTCATATGTAATGTCATATAAAGAGAAATAATGTTCCATTTGGGTTACCCAACGAGTGGGATCCGAGCCATCAAATTTGGTCACATCCACCTACGGAAGGCATAGGTCACATTGAAAGTGATGGTGCTGAAAGCTATAGGAATGAGAGGAAGTTTTAGCTTCAGTATGTGGAGGTGGGTCAAAGGAAGGGTTATCTATAGGGATATGAAGTTTAGTACAGAGCATCGAAAAGACGGATTCAAGCTAGGTGGTGAGGTCTTGTTTGATTCCCTCCATTGAGGACTACATGGTTGTATTAATAGTGGAAACATTGGCACTGAGTTGTTTCACTTCTTGTTGGGTCTCGGTGAGATTAGATTGCAAGGTATTGAAGTGAGCTTCCAAGTCTTGGCTACGGGTACGGGCCATGATGAAGAGGGAACTGAAAAGGGGTGGGTGGGATCAATTTTTTTTTCCAAAAAATGATATGTATGAATGTGATAAGGGAGAAGAGGTGAATCCAATGGAATGGGTCTCAAATAATGGTGAAACAATTTCTAGACTTTTTTTTTTTTACACCTGCGGAGTTATCCTGCGGTCTGAAGAATACTGCAATGATGAAATTCCTAAATGCTTAACCAGGAAGAAATATTTGGCAACCCGAACATAGTTGCATGGAAATAGATCTCGTCTATTTTAATTTATTTATGTTTCTGTCCCCAAGGTTTATGTATTCAATGGTTCTATAGACAAGGGTTTTCCCTATGCTATAACTCTCTAATATACGTGTGAGGTCCAACCATAATACTCGGCCTAATATCTCAAGTCACTAACTAAGGAGGCTATATCGTACCCTTATCCCTACTACCCAACTACCCAGGTACTAGAGAGTATCTTCCCAAGTTCTGTTCTCAGTGTCACTATAGCAGTGTGGTGATCGATCAATTTATCTAAATAGGGCTTCAGGTAATCTAGGCCGATCCGTACACAGGTGTTGTCTAATTAACTACCACTTGAAGTGGTACCAACAAGGGTTACAAGGGTGTCCAACAAATGTGCACTTAAGTACCACTTGTATTTCTTGCATGTATGAATCCCTCAAATGCAGGTTTATGCACATAACGACAGATCTGTGTGTCTTAAAGACATTGGAATATATCTCTACCCTGAAAAAGAGCTTACCCACAATTTTTGTCGAGGAAAGTGTTCTGATACCACTTGTAATATACCATATATAAAAAGTATGCAGAACATAAATAAAATTCTAGAAATGGAAGAATAACAACAATATAACCAAAACAATCACCACAATAACACTGAAATTATGTAAGAATAACAACAGAAATAACACTTTGATTCTGAGAGAAATGTTCATGGGCCTCTTCGAGGGGGCAACCTCCAGTCGAGCAAAACTCTATTACAATAATATCTAGGATAGGGTTTTCATACCCTCGACTCTTGTTTATACTAAATATGTCGGTCAAAAGAAGCATCTAGAGGAAGATCCTTCTAGAAGTAGAATCTTCTATTAGGTCTTCTTACATTCGAATTAATCTATTTTATTGCAAGGCCTTATTAATATTGACCTTTATTACACCCGAATATATTGTTCTACCTATGTGCGGATTAGGACCCTAGCAAATTTCAATTATTCATAAATATTAAAAATTTATTCAATTATTCATTTTACATACCTATGGTCATTCAAGTAGACCATTGAGATCACTTCTAATACTGATGGTCTACATTAACTTCTTATGCTCAGATTAATGCAAGAAGTATCATACCTTTGATGAGTTCTTACTTGGAATTGTTTGTAGTTGGAGGTTTTAAACAACAACCAAGTTTGTAAAGTGGTATACAACTTCACCTGGTCTATAATATTGAAATTCATAACCACCTCTATTATGTGTTCTTTCATCCTATGTCATATATTCTCCTTTAATAACCATCGAACCAATTGGAAATTCAATGCCTTTGGATTCTATTATTGATTGCATGAGGGTAACCTTTCCCTCTAAGCAATGTCCCAACCAATAATTGGTTCCCCATTCATTACCTCTTGGGGAAACCACTGCATATATGTTCCCTACAAAAAATGGAGTTCCAACATGTGAGTCCAGTGAATGACCAAAGCATAAAACATTGATTCTAGTTATTCAAAATTTAATGGAAGGTTTCAACGAACTTGGAAGTATGAGATATGAGACATGATCATAATATGATACAATATTTGATTGGTCCTCCTCCAAATAGGATAATTCCATAGTTATACATTGACTAACTAGATTTGATTTTGATTTTATAGGAATTATCTCCCACATTTTCCACTACCTTGAAAGGACCATACCACAAAACCTTGATATTCTTACTAGAACCATGTAGTTTTTACTTATTAAGTTGTAACCATACTCTATCTTACATTCTATCCATTATGAGTTTCTCATGTGTACCCTTKTACTTTTATTGTGCCTTCTTCAATGTCTCTTGTACTTGCAAATGGATTTTACTGATCTTGTCCATAACATTTCCTACTTTTAACGCATCTCCTATGAGGTCCTCCCTCATTCCTCCTTGTTTTGKATATAAAASATCCAAAAGTGAAGGTGGCAAGTATCCAAAACAAGTTTAAGAATGTGACTTACAAATAGAAGTGTGGATTACTCTGTTATAAGAGTTTTGTATGTAGATCATATTTTTATCCCAACCCTTTGGGTGCTTTTGATTTTAACCCCTCAAATGTTGTACCAAATTATTTAGACTATTTATGTCTACCCATTTTTTTATGGATAAAATGTTATATATCTCTTTGAATTAGTGTCCATATTCTCCCATATTTTAGTCCAAAATGCACTGAGAAATATGGTATCCATGTTTGAGATGATACTCTTTGGTATCCCAAAGTGCACCTAGACAAGTTCAAAGAATATGTTCATTCCTTCTTGTCCTTTGATGGTATTTTTACAAGTAATGGGAATGCACATTTTGTTGAACCTATCAAGTACCATGTAACGACCCTACTTAAATAGATGTATAG
>JASDQU010505683.1:31135-41660 GCA_032191745.1 Picea mariana | reverse complement strand
GAGGCAAGTGAACAGGAGAGGATCCCTTCCATAATAGGATCCATTGTATGGTGTTTCCCTACCCTAAGGGTTTGATATAATAAAGTTGTGGTTTTCTATATGGTTTCATATATCTCGTGTGGTGATTGTATTCAGATATCTTTGGATCTATTGTGATATTTTGTATTCAGGTTTTTGGTTCTTAACAGTCGACATGAACTACAATGGATTATGATCAATGTGGATGACTTTCTCCTTCCCAAGAATGTAATGTCTCCATTGGCGGAAAGCTTGCACAATGGAGTACATTTTATTGTCGTAAGTAGGGTACTTATGGACAACATTTGATAGTTTCTCACTATGATAGGCCATGGGGTGGTCGTGCTGAGTGAGAACGACACCCACCGCATATTCTGAAGCATTTGTCTTGATCTCAAAGGGCTACTACAGTTCTGGTAGTGAAAGTACTGGGGATGAGCACAAGCGCTGCTTTAAATCATCAAACACTTGTTGTTATGATTGGACCCACACAAACTTTTTCTTACCGCCACCCCTGGTTATTTGGCTAAGGGCCCATGCAATATGGGAGAATCCCAACATGAACCCGTGGTAGAAATTGGCCAGGCCCAAGAAACTCTAAAGCTTAGTGAGTGTGGTTGGGGCTGGCCAGTCACAGATGACTTGGATATTGGCTGGATCCACATGTACACCATGTTGATCAACTATGTATCCCAGGTAATGGACCCTGTCCATGCTGAAGGAGCATTTTTCCAAGTTGGCATATAGCTTATGCTGTCGTAGGGTGTGCATAACCTGCTGAATATGCTACAAGTGTTTGGCCCAAGTCTTGCTATAAATGAGAATGTCATCCAGATACACCACTACAAAAGTATTGGTGAATGGTCATAGGATATCATCCATCATCCTCATGAAAGTCATTGGAGCATTTGTCAAACCAAAGAGCATGACCAACCATTCAAAAAGGCCTTCCTTTGACTTGAAGGTAGTTTTCCATACATTTGTTTGTTCTATCAGGACTTGGTGTTAGGTAGACTTCAGATCAATCTTACTGAAGTATTTTTCCCCCGTGAGTTGATCAAGGAGTTAGTCGATTCAGGGAATTGGTTACCGATTACTGACTATGATTTTATTCAGAGCCTGGTAATCAATGCAGAGTCCCCAGGTTCCATCTTTTTTCTGTACGAGCACGATTGGGCTCCTGCAAGGTGATGAGTTGGGATGGATGTGCCCCTTGTGGAGTATTTCTTGGATCTGTCACTTGATCTCCTCATTCTCTAACAGAGAGTGACAATAGACTGGCCCATTGGGAAGCGTTGTGCCACGGGTCAGAATGATGGGGTTCTTGACTTGGCAGTGTAGAGGTACCCTGGTAGGTGAGGAGAAGATATCTGAGTATTATTCCATGAACTTATCTACTTTATTTTGCTATGTGGAGAGGTCAGCTACAGAGACCCTGGATGTGGTTGTAACCTTTCACTTATTCTAAGAGTGAATCACGAAGAAGAAAAAATTCCCCGTCTGATTGATGACCTTCCTGCATTGCTTAGTAGAGATCAAGGAAATAGCACTAGGTGGGATTTCCTCAGGTATCGTGTACAATTCCTTGTTCAAAGTAATAATAACACTATGAGGCCTAGACTCATATACAACATGATGTTACCATAAATAAGGTTGTCCCAAAATAAAATCACAAACTTTCAGAGTAGCAACATCACACAATACCTCGTATTTGTAGGGATTGATGTTGTATGAAAATCAACATTGTTGGCTGACACGAAGATCGCTTCCTGGGTGAAACCATCCAATGGTGTAGGGTTGCGGATGAAGCGTTGTCGGTAGGGCCAACCGCTTGAATACCTCTACTAAGATGAGGTTCTTCTTGCTACCGCTATAAATGATGAAGTGCAGTGGGGTGCCTTTTACCCACATTTGTGAATGGAAGAGGCGTTCTCCTTCTTTTGGCTCATCTCGTTCACCAAGATGGAGCTTGGTGGTAGCAACTGTGGCACTGGGTTCTGCATCAATGATCTATCTTCCCCTTTCTGGTTATGTCTTAGAGTCATAACCCACATCTTATTCATAGGCTTTCACTTCGGCCACCAATGACTTCTTTGAGTGGAAGTCAGCAGTGCTATGCCAAGGGCTCTTATAGAAGTCGCACCACTTCTTGGTATCTTTATTTGTCTTTCTGGTGTCCATCTTTTCTTGCAGACTGGACTGGTTGTCCTGATATTTTCCATATTTTCTCTCTCCTTTGTTATGTGGGTTGGGCCCGACCTTCCCTCGATTTTGTTGTGAGGGGTTCCAAGGGTCAAATTTTCATGTCTTTTGTTTGAGCTTCTGCTCAATTTTGACGGCATATTGGTAGGCCACGCCCAAGGATGAAATGTCCAAAAATTCCATTTCATTTTGGATGTATCTATCCAGAGTGTAGCGATACTTGAGCACTAGATGTCACTTTGAATATTTGATACCCAACTTGGTGCACAAGGTATGGAAGATATTTGTGAAATATGGCACTGCTTCGTCTCTTTCTTTCCGTAGTGTGGTCCATTTGGTATACAAGTCATCATAGCTTCTGACAGGGTAGTATTGTTCCTTAATATAATCTCTGAAGGATTCTCAGGTGGTCATGACTATAAATAATGAGGGTTCCTCTATTTCCTTTTGCTCAAATAAAGTTTCCCACAAATCTTTGACATGGGGAACGGCTTTGAGGAGCGCAAATGTAATATTTTCTCTATTTGAAAAGTTATGGACAGAAAAATACCCTTCTAGTAGATTCAACCACTTGTCTACAACATCTGTGTCTATATGACCTCCAAATATAGGAATATCGAAGTTTATTTGTACCTTGAAGGGGGCGACACCTCTTCTCAAAGAAGATTTGTTTCATGTTCATAGCCATCAAAATATTTGCACGAATCTATCCATCATCTCAGTCCTTTGTTGTGTGAGGGCTTCCTCAATCAACATTTTGAAAGGATCTCTTGTCTCGTCATATTTCTTTTCTCCTTCCATGAGAGGTCACATGGGCATGCAAGAGATTTTTTCCTCAAGAGAAACAATCTCGAGACCCAACTCTTTGTACTCCAACCTCATTGGGGACATGCATTAAGACGACAAGGAGAAAACCGCTCTGACACCACTAATCCATATTTTATGAGAAGAATGAAATGACTACAGATTATTAATATATTATTAACACAAAACAACAAAGATACCATAAAATTGGTTTTCTATTCAATAAGGAAATAAGTTGAAACTGTAAAATGCATTGGAAATAAGCTTGCTGAAATTGTGGTGGCTTATCTTTGAGAAGAGATGTGATGGTTGTGGTCATTCGCAAGAAGATCATTACAATGATGCTTTAAAGGAATTTTTACAATAAAATGGAATTCCAAAGACCCTATACATCCAAAAACCTAACCCTAGGAGATGAAGCGTCAAAAGTCATGTGGGCACCATCTGGGTAAGTTAATACATCAACTTCCTGATGTCGTAACTTTTGCATACGATTTCCATTTTAGGCATATGATAGCTTGTTGGAAAGGTACCATCGAGGAGATTCATTTTGGGGGATCAATGATTCCTTTGGATATACTTGAAAATATCAATCCTGAAAAATCTTCATTTAGGCCCTCAAAATGGCCACAAAAGTTAAAACTGCTAAAAATAGTAAATTGCCAAAATTTCCATAAAATTGTTTTGAGCTAGTTGGAAAAGGTGGGTGGCCACCGATGTCCACCTGGATCACCAACCCTCTAGTTTCTCAGGATACAACCTAAGGGAATATCCAAATCCCCAATTCTTTGGATACAACCAGAAGGAGGCTCCAACCCCCTATGTTCTCTGGCTACAACCAGAAGGTGGCTACAACCACCTCCCCTTGCCTCGTCAAACAACCCTGAAATATAAGTAGAATGATGGAACCACTGTCACACTATCACTTTGAGATATACTTCTTTAAACCTGTACCAATCAACTTGCACCAAACAACTTGTACCAACCTATACCAAACAACCTGTAATCAACCTGTACCATAAAAAAGTGCATCAACCATGCACCAACTTGTACCTCAACCTGTACCATCAATGCATGCATCAACCATGCACCAACCTGTACCTCAACCTGTACCATCAACACATGCATCAACCATGCACCAAATATGTGCCAATCATGCATCAAATACACATAAACAATGACTCATCAATATGTACCAACAACATCAACTATACACCTCATGTATGTGCTAACTCATCAACTACCTGTCTCAACCATGTATACAACATGTACCTCGACCAAAAGCCCTCATAAATTTCATCATCCAAATCTGATTTTTAACTCTGTAATAGTAGTAGTGTATATGATCACATACCTGGAAACCTACCTTAACTTTAACAACAACAGAGTAGAATTTTCATCAAACTTTACTTTAGTCTCACACAACTAATTTTGGATTAGTCAAAAACCTTAAATTGAAATAATCATAACTATGTACATGTAATGAATAAATATATCAAAATAGTACACAACGTTCTTCAGTGTCTTTTATCCAATTCCTCTAGGTTTCAGTACTTGGAACTTCTCAGAAAAGGAGTTATAGAAAAAAGGGCATACCTTGTTGAATTCTGGCTTATTCTAGAGAGAGACCTTGTAGAGAATTCCCCACACGGAATATTTTTTGTATGGATCTGAAAATCGTACATATAATACTACAAACTATACTCTAACCAATACATTTGGTCTTACTAAATTTGGATCTGTTACGAAGAAGTTATGACATTTTTACCTGAAACACATGTTTTAGACTAGTTTCACAACTAGCCACAAACCCTATTTTCCATAGAGTTTAACTCCAAAAATACAACAACCCACAAGATTAAAATTTTATCACAACTATGGGATGCGGGTGCGCCACTGTCGGTGGGGCTAGCTGCTTGACAACCTCTGCTGATATTTGGTTCTTCTAGATACTGCTATCAACGATGAAGTGCAACAGAGTTCCTTTTAGCCACATATATGAATGAAAGAGCCACTTTCCTTCCTCTTGTTCATCAGATTCACCGGGTTGGATCTTGGTGGTAGAAACGATGGCACTGGATTTCGCGTCAATGATCCATCTCCCCCCTTTTGGTTCTGACTCGGAGTTGGAAGCTGCATATGATTCAAATGCTTTTACCTCAACGACCAATGACTGCTTTGAGTGACAATAAACAATGTTATGCAAGGGACTCTTATGAAATTTGCACCACTTCCCAGTATCTTTCTTCGTCTTATCGTAGTCCTTATTTTCTTGTGTCTTGGGATGGTTGTCCTGAGGTTTCCAATATTTTATTTGTCCTTTATTTTGTGGGATGGGGCTTCCCTTGCCCTTCTTCTTTTGTGAGGGGTTTCCATACCCAAACTGTTGCATCTTTTGTTTTAGCTTCTACTTGATTTTGATGGCATATTGATAGGCCACACTTAAGGATGAGATGTCCAAAAACTCCATTTATTTCTAGATGTATCTATGAAGACCGTCGCGTTACTTGAACACCAGATGTTACTCAGAATATTTGATACCCATCTTGGTGCACAATGTATGGAAGACATTAGTGAACTCTGGAACTATTTGGTCTCTTTCCTTTTGCAGTGTGGTCCATCCTGTATACAAGTCATCATAACTTCCAACACGGTATTATTTTTACTTAATAGCATCCTTAAAGTAACCTCAAGTGGGTGAAACTACAAATAATATGGATCCCTCTATTTACTTTTTCTCACAAAATTATTCCACCAATCTTTCGCATGGGGGATGACCTTAAGGAGAAAAAATGTAATCTTTTCTCTATTGGAAAAGTTGTGGAGAGAAAAATAACCTTCTATAAGGTTTAACCATTTATTTATGAAATCCTCATATATTTGACCTTCAAATATAATAATATCAAAATTTATGTGTACCTTAAAGGGGACAGCACCTCCGCTTGAGGTGGATGCGTCACTTGTCGACAGTCGTCGAAGGATTTGTGCAAAGTTTTCCATCATCTCATTCCTCTATCGCTCGAGGGCTTCCTCGAGCAACATTTTGAAAGGATCTACTGTCTCATCGTATTTCTTTTCTCCCTCCATGGATAGTTTCTTGGGTCTACGAGAGCATTTTTACTCAAGAGAAACAAGCTCAAGACCCAACTCTATATACCCTCACCGCGTCAGGGACATGCATTAAAAAAATGATAAGGAACAGACCACTCTGATACCACTGACACATATTTATCAGAAGAAAAAAATGAAACCACATATTTATAATATTAACAAAGACATGTAGTGAACAATAACAAAGATACAATAAAAATTTACTTCTATTAAATAAGAAATATGAAGAAAAATGTAAAATATAGAATGAAAACAAGCTTCCTAGAATGGTGGTAACTTATTTGTGAGAGGCGATGTGATGGCTACACTCATTCACAAGAAGATGAGTACAATGAGGCTCCAAAGTCCTTTTTGCAATAAATATGAATTCCAAAACACTATACATACAAAAACTTAACCGTAGGAGATGGAGTTCCAAAAGTCATGTGGGCCCTATTTGGGTAAGTTAGTACATCAACTTCTTGGGGTCGTAACTTTTGCATACGATCTTTTTTTATGGTGAACGATAACTTGTTAGAAAGTTATTGACGAGGAGATTCATTTAGGGGGCTCAATAAAATCCTTAAAAAATTATCGAGGTTCTCAATCGTGAAAAATCATCATTTAGGCCCTCAAAATGGCCCCTAAAGTTCATGAACCGAAAAACTCCTAAAAATAGTAATTTTCCAAAAAAATATTTTGAGCCAGTTAGAAAAGTTCGTTGGCCATCGAGATCCTCCTGGATAAAATGGAGTGCATGAAGGCTATCTAGAATGGATCCCTATGAATTTATCCCTTCTTCGATGTCACAAGACCATATAGTCCTTGTGATCCTCATTGTGTCTCGGGTGAGACCTTGTTTGGATTTAGTTGGAGATTGATATGTCGATGCTTTGGGGTTTTTATTGGTCAACTATGATTGAACCCTATGTCTAAACTCCCTAGAAGAATGGGTGCAAGAATTAAATGATGCCAAGAGATGGTTTCATTCGCGATTGGTCAACTATGGATGAACCCTATGTATAAACTCCCGAAAAGAATGGGTGCAAGCATGAAATGATGCCAAGAGATGGTTTCATTGGTGAGGCATCTTATAGGGAATGATGAAGGGAAGAGATGAGATGGTATCTATCTCAGGAGGAAATTCAAGACTGGCTAACGACAAAGAAGAATGATTTTTACCATCTCAGGGTCTAAGAGTGAATGTGGATATATGGAAATATAAATATATTTATATGGATATGCATGAGATGTTCTTTCCCAAATTCAGAAAACTAGAGATACAACTTGTAAAGGAAGACAACGTAATTGACTAGATGTTTAGCGACCATTACTCAAGGATGGATTTGGGCGTTTAAGTTATGGATGGACTCAACACCAATCATGTGTGTACCAGAATCAATAAACTTTAAACTCCCCCAGATGCCAATCGTGTATATATATCCTTCATAGCATGTGCTAAGATTGTTGCCAAATCCACAACCAATACCAATAGGGATGCCAAAAGGTTATGAGTTTTTCTCAAAAGCTTTACATATCCCTCTGCGACCTAAAAGCGATCAAATAAAATTAAAATTTCTCCCAGCGAGCTCAATGATCGACTTTTCATTCTGATCAATGAGAGATGACCAGGGCATGAAGAGAATGTGAGCATGAGAGTGGAAGACATACAGATTGTTAGATTCATAATGAAGAAAAATGCAGAACCATAATGGCAATAACTGAAGCAATCAAGAAACCATGATAAACAGAGATAAATAGAATATTGGAATAAAATGGATACTCTATAATCATTAATGAGAAAATAATCATGTACATAGACGTACATATATAATACAAAAATACCATAACTTTCATGTAACTATATAACAATTAGGTAAACTAATGAACTATAATTAGAGTTCTAAACATTTCCCCTTAATCATAAGTTTGTTCTTGCCTGAAAAATTGCCACTACTTGACAACTAGTATTGTGTCAAGAAAATATTCAGAGGGCTTAAGATCCTCTCTGAACTCTAAAAAAAATAGCAGAACTTGATGTCTTCTACTAAATTGTTGGTTTAAGGGTGACCACAAACTCATTTGGTGATTTCGGGATGAGCACAAACCAATCTGTTGGTTTTGGGATGACCACAAACCGAATGTCTAGCAGAAGATGATGTCTTCTTCTAAATGTTATGGTTTTAAGTTGACCATAAAATAACAATAACTCAAGGCTCAAAAATATGAAAATGTAACAAGTAGAACTTCATGTGTTTTTCTTAATTTGTGGTTTTAAGTTGACCACAAACTATCAATAACTCAAGGCTAAAAAAATATGAATGGAATGATTTTAGGATTACCACAAACCATATCAAAAACAATGTGTTCAGGAACAAGACTGCATACCAGGAACTAGGTTGCATACTTGATCATTTGTTCACAGGACGTAAATCAAACTTGGAACCTGACTGAAAAATTTATATTTCCCCCCTTTATAAGCTACAGAAACAATGTGTACCCTTTCACAATGTATACACGAATGAAGATCGAAACATCTATCATCTGATCATTATCAACTTCATTGAGATCATTGATCTGATCATTATCAACTTCAATGACTTCATTGATTTTGTTGTGAGAAGATTGCATGCTTGTTTCCTATTTGATCATTTATCAACTTCAATGACTTCATTGATTTTGTTGTGAGAAGATTGCATGCTTGTTTCCTATTTGATCATTTGTTCACATACTTTGGTCCCTCAATCTGAGATTACTATCTCATATCCCCCCCCTACTTAATCGAAGATTCAATGTCTCTGATACACAATCAAGCTACACAGTGGTTCATGCCACAGCTTGACACAACATCCTCTCTATGGACAAGATGAATACAACTGCCTGACTCAACTGGACTTACTAAATAGACAGGGAATACAATAGCCTATGTAAATACTTACAACTTGGACCAAAAACTTAGGGGTGTCGGGTATAATCGATCATGCACCAAATTAAAATCATATTTTGAACAGACAAACAATCATATTCTGAACAAACACAAGTCTAGAATGCAGGACAAAGACAAGTCCTGAATGAGTTACAAATCAAAGGCAGAATTGGAAACTTGAAGTCCGACATTTCTCACTTATTTCCCCCCTGTCAACTGAAAAGTGGGAAGTTTAGATAATGAGATATACCCCCTTTGAAAGTGGAAAAGGGTAATCGAAATATCTTTTGGTGGAGTCCGAAGACTCTATCTTCAACTTAGAAGACTACATAAATTGGGCCCGAATCATACCCTATATCATCCAATCCTGAAAAGCATTCATGTCCGTCACTTGTAGAAATATATCCGATCAAGTATGATTGTACTTGTATATAAATCTGTCAATAAGAATGCTCCAATAAATTGGCTTCCAAACTCCAATGCCAATCCCCTAACCATTCAAAATTAATGTGTTTCGGCTTTCTCTTATGACACCTTACTGAGAGGTTATTTGTCTTCCCACAAAATCTGCATTGGTGAAGATCAAAACAGTTTGACTTATCATGGCCAAACCGGTGACAATGTTTGGACTGTATGGGTTCTTTATCCGATCGATTAGCATGATCATATAAATATGGAATAATTCTAGAAACATCATCATCAACAATATATTGTACCTGTTCCTTACCAATATCCTCAAGCTTTGTCTTCTTATCATCATTCAAAAAACCTCCACTCACAAAGCAAATAGGTTTGCTATAATTAGGAATATGAAAAAGGTTGCCATCATTATTTTCATATCCTAGTCCATGTCAATTTCATTTAAAGCATAATTCTTCCCATGGTGGAACAATTCTAATTTCTTTGCCATATCTATCCACAAATTTTTCTACATAGGGACTTCATCCAACACATCTTCATGTTTATGACTGTTATCACTAGTCAACTGAGCAGACTGTTATCACTAGTCAACTGAGCATCTTCATTTTTTTTATCATCGATGTCTATAAAATATTTGATAACCTCTTTTATCTCAATTACATAAAAGGTCATAATTATCATAAGCACAAAACCACCTTTGTCTTAATGCTCTTCACTTTACCTACTAATCTAACTTATGTTAGCAAAATAACCCTTCTCAATTGCATTTCATTTACAAAGGCAAAGCTACAAATCATAAATAATTGAGTTGCATTTGATTCTTTAATGTACTGGATTCCTTCAAACTCAGATACGATTCTTTGGGTGTCGGTACCCAATATGGCCTACTTTTAGACCCACTCTATCTCCTTTCAAACAAATCGGGAACCCATTTAAACACAGAGAAAAATGTTGGATTATTACTGGTGGTTCTTCTCTTCGCACGCAAAACATTATGTCCTCAATGATATAAAAAAATTAATAGAAAGTTAAAGTAAAGACAATATAATAGATTTTAAGTGATTG
>JASDQU010505682.1:20638-41567 GCA_032191745.1 Picea mariana | reverse complement strand
AGCATTGATTATTCTTGGGTGATAGGTCATTGATTTGAGCTTGCAGGTGTCACTTGAGCATCGATAGCATCAACACAGTGATCGATAAGGATGGAGATCAGTTGCACACCTATTTGGTTTTCTCTCTTCCCATTTTTCTAGCTCAGACCATTATAAATCCACTGTGAACCATTGCAGAAGAGACTTTGAAAGAGTTCCTTTCAAAGGCTATGGGAAATGCTATTGAGTGGATTTAAATCCTTGGGATGAAGCATGGACCAGATTCAATAGGAATTGTGGGTATTTCATGTAGTTATACTGGAGTAACTGCAAGAGCATGTGCTCTCGTGGTTTGGAACCCTCAAATATTTCTACAATTCTTAAAGATCGTCCATTATTTTTTTATGACTGTCGTTGCCTTTCTCATTGATTGAAAGTTTAACCTCCTATTGGTATTTTCAGACTTCAAGAAGATCTACCTTTGGAACTCCTTTGAAGTTGTGCTTACTTCAATGGAATGAGTATTGATCTCTATGGATTGCAGTGAAGAATGTTAATGAGGGGAAGTTCATTGACAGTTGGATCTCATGATTTTGCATGTAGAAATTCTAGTATTTGTTTTTCACTAGATTCAAATTATTCATATAACAATGTCTTATTCATCACCCTCGGGTGTTGTGACACTTTAATCTGTCATTTTGGTCAACGGATGTTCTGTCATCATTTTTAACTGGAAAAGGGAGGAACACAAATTGACATTGGTTACCATGCCAGTGACTCAAGTTTCCAGGGAGGAAAATCAAGCTACATTGTATGGCAGGAGAACATTTGGGGATTGGATAGATGTCCTCAACCTATTGTGTTGCCTTCCAAAGGGTCATGTTAGTGTCAAAATCTTGTCAATGTATGTACGCCATATTCTCATGATTGAGAGGTTTATGGTGATCACTCTCCTCAAGGTTAAACAAGTGTCATGCTATGAACCACTGGAAATACATAAATGTATTGGTATCTGTCATCCAACAAAATTCCTCAATTTGTTTTTGGCATGTCAGAGAGCACTGAAATCAATCATGTTTTCATACAATGAATATGAATTTCAAGTTAGAAGATATTTATTGCCTATACTCTTTGAAAGATCCTCTTCTTTCATGTGGCTATTAAGGTCTACAATTGTTGTTGCTCAATGATTTTCTGAGTGTGCTTTGTGGCAACCTTCCTTGGAAGATGATTTGACAGGGGATGTGAATCCTGGGAAACGTCTTATATTTTCCATACTTGATCATACTTCTAAGATACTGCAGATCCCATTTCCGAAGAAACAGAGCATCGAGATGATCAAACAATGATTGATTCTCTAGGTAAGACTTTGAGTTTTGAGGCAAGAAATACAGTTGGTTTTTTAAAACAAATCAACTTTGAGACATATATTTGTTCAAATCAGTCAATTGGCACCTTAGTGAAGTAGAGCATTTGGATCATATTTCTCAGAAGTTTGAATTTAGCTTGAACAATATGGAATTTCTTGTGCAAACATACATGACTACCCTCTCTTCAAAGATTGAAAATCGATGAAAACACATGCTAGTTGAGATTGTTGTCAAAGCACTGCTTGTTGTTGCAGATTTGGAAATAAAGAATGTTAACTTGGATTTGATTAAAGTCGAAGGGAAAGTTGGTGAAAAGCTGGAAGATACAGAGCTGGTTTATGGTATTATAGTTGATAAAGATACGAGTCATCCATAGATAACCCAGAGAATAGAAAGTAGAAAGGCATGAATGGTGGTTTTATAGTGAACCCCTGGCAAATGTTAGAGGAGCTTCAAGGAGAGAGAGTATTGAGTCTATTGCAGAAAAAAGACTCAGTAAGCCAATCAAGAACTGAACTTCCAAGATACTAAATTTCTTTTAGAAAGAAATAGAGTTATGAAATTTTTTGTGACCTTCAGCCAACCTTCGAGACCTTGGTAAGATGTTAAAAACAATTTAAAGAGATAAAGAAATGTATACAACAATTGTCAACGCAAGGCCTCTTCTTGCATTATTATGCATTGAATACTCTTGTAGGTGGAAGAATTTGGGTCAAAGATGATTTCTTCTTCAGATTTTATGCGATGAGTCATGCTCTAGGTGGTAAATATGGTTCAAGAAATCCTTGATCTTCATTAGGAAGGCTTCAGTGGAAGTCGAACAGTCAATTTTGAATAAGGATATTATCCCTTAGATTTAGGATCCAATTCTTATGTTTAGTAAAACATATTAGTTTTTTTTGTTAGGTGGCATTTAGATCCATTTATTTAAGGATCTATAACAACATGTTTTTCCTATATATGCATTGGAGAAATGTAATAGGAGGAAGGGGGGAGAGAAGTCTTCATGACTATGGTTAAACTTTGAGGATTTGTTTTAACTTTTGTATAAAAGACCTCATTAAGTACATGTTGGAATATAAGCATCTTTTGTTGTATATGTTCAGACTTTCATCTTCTTCATTTTCTGTACCTGCGGGTGAATATTATGTTCATTTTCCTATGTTTATCTAATGACTGATAACTGGCATTTGTCTCTTCATTGATAGACTAGACTCACAAGTGATTCTACCTGTTATAGCTAGCCATTAATATATGTTGCTATGTCTATGATTCTGTTGGTATAATAGTTATTCTCCATCCATATTCATCTTTATAAACTTTCTGAACAAGTATAGTTGAAAGCCTTATCTGTCCGAGTGTATTCATGTGTGTTTGGAGTGAGTGATTTTATAGCCAAGTCATTCCACTTGATCCCATTTATACCCTCATTTAAACATTTGATTAAGTTACCAAGTTCGTTCCCTTTACAGTCAGGGAGAGAATCTTGGAGTGCTAACAAATTGGCGTCGTTGCCAGGGAACGAAAGTGAGCTATTTTCCCTGGGAAAACGACATGGATCCTACTTTTGATGGTAGACAAAGGGAGGACATAGAAATCGACTATAGAAATCTTCCTGGCGACTCCATAATCAAACACTCCACTGGGAAGGATCCAGTTGACAGAAAGATGAAGGGGAAGAAATGTAAAACTAGGTATCAGTTTATGAGCCTTCTTCATGAACTGTTGTTGTTCTTTATCAGCTCATTCTTGCTTTTCCCTTCACATATTAAAAGGATCATATTGTGTTTTGTATATTCAGATGATCATCAATCTTCTTTGATATATCCATCTTTAGAAGAAGAAGATTTGCATACTGCTTGTATTGTAGATGTTGATTCAATGTTTTCACCTAAGCATGTTCATAAAGATGATCTTTGTATTCAAATACCTCTTGACTTTGATCAGCCATGTAACCTTACGAAGGTCAAAATTGATTCAAAACATTTTCATATCTTAGCACCTCTTGCCATTACTTCTGAGCCTTGCTATCAACTTATTAATCCTCATGATTACCCCACTTCTTTTCAAACTAGAATCAGGATGAAGATGTTTAAACCTTTAAGGATGCCATACCTCCTTCATCTTTATCCTCTTGATTTCCTTGAGTATCTTCCCCATTTTTCTGGATAGGATCAGATCATAGCTGAGAGGCATTTGGGGGATTTTGAAAACTTTGTTGATCAATTCGAGATTATACATGATGATGTTGTTATGAGGTTGTTCTCCAAATCTTTATTTAGAGATGTTGTTGTATGGTTTAAGAATTTGAGGGCCGATTCAATTGGTTCTTGGATCGAGTTGTCTAAAGATTTTTCAAAGCATTGGGGTGAGAAAAAATCTTTTTATTCGTACCTCGCTGATTTTTATTCCTTGAGGAGACAAGAGGAAGAAGCTTTGTCTATCTTTAACAGAAGATTTTATGAAATTTATCATAGCATGCCCTTGGAGATCAGACCTACTGAGATCACTGCTAGGGTATACTATGTTATGGCATAGCATTCAAATCTTGTCCTTCTCCTCTTAGAAAGGAAGTCTTCATCCTTAGCATTTTTATTTGAATATGCCCAAGAAATTGAGGAGAACATCTGTGCTTCTAAGAGAGTTCGAGATCCAGTTTACTTTGAAGATCTGCTTGTACATGAGCAAGGAAACTGTCAGTATGTTTCAGATTTTGAGCAAGAAGACAGTGAATATGAAGCAAATCTAGAACAACAACCAGGATGTAAGTATATGTTATATTATGAATCAGATTGTTCATTGTTTGAACATTTTTCTATTGACAAGTATGCATGTGAAGTTTATGATCGATTTGCAAACCATGCTGAGCATGTGGTAACCGATGATTGCATAGGAAACTATATGTTCTTAGTTGATCATTATCAATGTAATTTAAACCATTTTTTATCATTATCTTATGAGCATCATTTTGAATAAATGATTGTTGCTACCGATGATCAAAATTTGATCATAAGGGAACTAGAAGGTCATCGGTCTTCCAACAAAGAAGCTTTCATGGTTGAGAAGTTGTTTTTTGTGGACGAGCACGCTTTTGATTTCAATTGCAAATATTCATTTGCAACTTTATTGGAATCTTACGTTTCATATCACTTGAAAGACTCAAATTTTATCTACCCACCAACGCTCCCGGGTGAGTATTGTTTCCTCAAAGATTTTTTATCATTGTTGTTACATTTCAGACATCATCCATTGATTAATGGTATGGAAAAGATTATTTCAGTTTTGAAGCCACTTGAATGGTTTTTATGGAAGTCTTCCTTTACTTGACCAAGTGGCAGAGCTGGTTAAAAGTAGGGTAGCATAGCAAATAAATCTCACTTCCTGAGCATTGTTTTTCTTTCAAGTTTTTTAGCAATAACAGTTAGTTTGTTGGAATAAAGGCAGGTTTTGAAGATGTTTAGAGAGGTTGCAAAGTTGACTCCATATCCCAATGGATAAGGCACATGATCTACCGGGTTCTTGGAGCCTCGCAGGGAGGTCTCCATCCCTGTTGGAGCCAGATGTTAGTGCTCAAAATGTTTCTTCAAGATTTTGAGTTGCCTTCATCGGATCAAGGATAATTTGCCCATTTTCCAAGTCTTTAGTTAGTGTCATATCTTCCAATTTCTTCATCAAGCTTTGACAAGTTCCTAATTGACTGTTTTTTTGCTAAAAACCCTATGAGCTTTGGCTTGTGACCTGCAACACAAAAATAATGAATTTGTTATTTTTTCCTTAAATCCATAGTTTATGTGCCTCTTTAAAGTTTTCGAATAAAAAATGTATTTTATTTGTAAATTTTACCAAAAAGTGGTGGGTGCACGAGTGTTCTAATCCTAAGCCATATCAAATATTAACTATATGCCAAACTCTGAGTCATATCAAAGCCAAAGCCAGAGTCCACATGTCAAAGCACAATCCAACACATAAATCAACAAAGCCTAGTGCCCAACACCAAGTTCCAAGCTCTTAAAACCTTCTACATATCTCTTCGATATACGTATAGAAGTATCTGTGCACATAAAGGTTTAAAATATTAATTTCCTAATGTATTTGGGATATGATGCTGATAAGTAAATAAATAAAAACAAAAACACAGATAACTGCCAGGTGCCAAGATTGCAAGTGTCAAGTATATAAAATTTTGGAATTTGATTTATCTGACTACATGAGATCTCTCGCCACAAGGGCTTTGAAGTATCGAGGTTTTCTATCAACAGATAGAATGTTCTAGGGATAAATGGCGCCATCAACAAACTGATTAAGAGAAGTCAAATACCACGTTGTTGTCAAGCATTCATTATTCTTGGGCGACAGGTCATTGATTTGAGCTTGCAGGTGTTGATTGAGCATCAATAGCATCATTACAGTGATCAATAAGGATGGAGATCAGTTGCACACCTATTTGCTTTTCTTTCTGCCCGATTTGCTAGCTCAGACCATTTTGAATCCACTGTGAACCATTGCAGAAGAGACTTTGAAAGAGTTCCTTTCAAAGGCTACGGGAACTACTATTGAGTGGATTCAAATCCCTGGGATGAAGCCTGGACCATATTTAATAGGCATTGTGGGTATTTCATGTAGTTCTACAGGAGTAGTTGTACGAGCATGTGCTCTCGTGGGTTTGGAACCCTCGAATATTTCTACAATTCTTAAAGATCATCCATTATTGTTTTCTGACTATCGTTGCCTTTCTCATTGCTTGAAAGTTTAACCTCCTATTAGTATTTTTAGACTTCAAGAAGATCTACCTTTGGAACTCCTTTGAAGTGGTGCTTACTTGAATAGAATGAGTATTAATCTCTATGGATTGCAGTGAATACTGTTAATGAGGGGCAATTCATTGACCGTTGGACCTCATGATTTTGCATGTAGAAATTCTAGTATTTGTTTTTCACTAGAATCAAATTATTCATATAACAATGTCTTATTCATCACCCTCAGGTGTTGTGGCACTTGAATCGGTCATTTTGTTCAATGGATGTTCTATCAACATTTTTACCTGGAAAAGGGAGGAACACGGATTGACATTGGCTACCATGCCAGAGACTCAATTTGCCAGAGAGGAAAATCAAGCTACATTGTATGGCAGGAGAACATTTGGGGATTGGATAGATGTCCTCAACCTATTGTGTTGGATTCCAAAGGGTTATGTTAGTGTCAAACACTTGTCAATGTATGTACGCCATATTCCCATGATTGAGAGGTTTCTAGTGATCACTTTCCTCAAGGTTAAACAAGTGTCATGTTGTGAACCACTGGAAATACAAAATTGTATTGGCATCTGTCATCCAACATAATTCCTCAATTTGTTTTTGGCATGTCAGAGAGCACTGAAATCAATCATGTTGTCATACAATGAAGATGAATTTCAAGTTAGACGATCTTTATTTCCTATACTCTTTGAAAGATCCTCTTCTTTCATGTGGCTATTAAGGTCTATAGTTGTTGTTTCTCAATGATTTTCCAAGTGTGCTTCATGGAAGCCTTCCTTGGAAGATGATTTGACGGGGGATATGAATCTTGGGAAACGTCATATATTTTCCATACTTGATCATATTTCTAAGATACTTTAGATCCCATTTTCGAAGAAAAAAAGCATCAGGATGATCAAACACAGATTGATTCTCTAGGAAAGACTCCGTGTTTTGAGGCAGGAAATACAGTTGGTTTAAAAAAATAAATAAACTTTGAGACATATATTTGTTCAAATTAGTCACTTGGCACCTTAGTGAAGTAGAGCGTTTGTATCATATTTCTCAGAAGTTTGAATTTAACTTGAACAATATGGAATTTTTGTTGCAAACATACATGACTACCCTCTCTTCAAAGATTGTAAATCGATGAAAACACATGCTAGCTGAGATTGATGTCAAAGAAGTGCTTGTTGTTGCAGATTTTGAAAGAAAGGATGTTAACTTGGATTGGATTAAAGTCGAAGGGAAAGTTGGTGAAAAGCTGGAAGATAACCCAGAGAATAGAAATCATAAAGGAATGAATGGTGGTTTTATAGTGAACCCTTGGAAGATGTTAGAGGAGCTTCAAGGAGAGAGAGTATTGAGTCTATTACAGAAAAAAGACTCATTAAGCCAACCAAGAACTGAATTTCCAGGATACTAAATTTCTTTTAGAAAGAAACAGAGTTATGAAAATTTTTGTGACCTTCAGCCAACCTTCGAGACCTTGGTAAGATGTTAAAAACAATTTAAAGAGATAAAGAAATGTATACAATAGTTGTCAGCGCAAGCCCTCTTCTTGCAGTATTATGCATTGAATAATCCTGTAGGTGGCAGAATTTGGATCAAAGATGATTTCTTCTTCATATTCTATATGATGAGTCATGCTCTAGGTGGTAAATATGGTTCCCAAAAGGCTTGATCTTCATCAGGAAGGCCTCAATGGCATTCAAAGAGTCAATTTTGAATAAGGATATTATTCCTTAGATTTAGGATCAAATTCCTATGTTTAGTAAAACATATTAGTTATTTTTTTTAGGTGGCATTTAGATCCATTTATTTAAGGATTTATAACAACATGTTTTTCCTATATATGCATTGGAGAAATGTAATACGAGGAAGGGGGGAGAGAAGTCTTCATGACTATGGTTCAACTTTGAGGATTTGGTTTAACTTTTGTATGAAATACCTCATTGAGTACATGTTGGAATATAAGCATCTTTTGTAGTAGATGTCCAGACTTTCATCTTCTTCCATTTCTGTACCTGTGGATGAATGTTATGTTCATTTTCCTATGTTTATCTAATTACTGATAACTGTGATTTGTCTCTTAATTGATAGACTAGACTCACAAGTGATTCTGCCTGTTATAGCTCACCATTTATATATTTTTCTATGTGTGTGATTATGTTTGTATAAAAGTTATTCTCCCTCCATATTCATCTTTATAAACTTTTTGAACAAGTATATTTGAAATCCCTACCTGTCTAAGTGTATTCATATGTGTTTGGAGTGAGTGGCTTTATAGCCAAGTCATTCCACTTGATCCCATGTATACCCATATTTAAACATTTGATTAAGTTACCAAGCTTGTTCCCTTTACAGTTGAGGAAAGACTCTTGGAGTGCCAACAAATTGGTGTCATTGTTGGGGAACAGAAGTGAACTAGTTTCCCTGGGAGAACGACACAGATCCTACTTTTGATGGTAGAGAAAGGGAGGACACAGAAATTGACTGTAGTAATCTTCCTGGCGACTCCACAATCAAGGACTCCACGGGGAAGAATCTGATCGACAAAAAGATGAAGGGGTAGAAATGTAAAACTATGTATCAGTTTATGAGCCTTCTTCATGAACTGTTGTTGTTCTTTATCAACTCATTCTTTCTTTTCCCTTCATGTATTAAAAGGATCATCTTGTGTTTTGTATTTTCAGATAATCATCAATCTTCTTTTATATATCCATCTTTAGAAGAAGAAGATATGCATAATGTTTGTATTGTAGATGTTGATTTAGTATTTTAATCTAAGTCTGTTCATAAACATGATCTTTGTATTCAAATACCTCTTGACTTTGATCAGTCATGTAACCTTATGGAGGTCGAAACTGATTCAAAACCTTTTCAAATCTCAACACCTCTTGCCATTACTTTTGAGCCTTGCCATAAACTTGTTAATCCTCATGATTACCCCACTGCTTTCCAAACTAGAATCAAGAAGGACATGTTTAAACCTTTAAGGATGCCATACCTCCTTCATCCTTATTCTCTTGATTTCCTTGAGTATCTTCCTCGTTTTTCTGCAGAGGTTCAGGTCACAACTGAGAGGCATTTGGGGGCTTTTGAAAACTTTGTTGATCAATTCGAGATTATACATGATGATGTTGTTATGAGGTTGTTCTCCAAATCTTTATTTAGAGATGTTGTATGGTTTAAGAATTTGAGGGCTAGTTCAATTGGTTCTTGGATCGAGTTGTCTAAATATTTTTCAAAGCATTGGGGTGAGAACAAATATTTTGATTCGTACCTCACCAATTTTTATTCCTTGAGGAGACATGAGGAAGAAGCTTTGTCTATCTTTAACAAAATATTTTATAACATTTATCATAGCATGCCCTTGGAGATCCGACCTACTGAGATCACTGCCATGGTATACTATGTTATGGAGCATCATTTAGAGCTTGTCTTTCTCCTGTTAGAAAGGAAGTATTCATCCTTATAATGTTTATTTGAAGATTCCCAAGAAGTTGAGGAGAACATATGTGCCTTCATCAGATCAAGGTTAATTCGCTCATTTTCCAAGTCTTTGGTTAGTTTCATATCTTCCAATTTCTTCATCAAGCTTTAAAATTTTCCTAATTGACTGCTTTTTTGCTAAAAACCCTATGTGCTTTGGCTTGTGACCTGCAACACAAACATAATGATTTTTTTTTTATTTTTTCCTTAAATCCATAGTTTCTATGCCTCTTTAAAGTTTTCAAATAAAAAATGTATTTTATTTGTAAATTTTACCAAAAAGTGGTGGGTGCACGAGTGTTCTAATCCTAAGCCATATCAAATATTAACTATATACCAAACTCCGAGTCATATCAAAGCCAAAGCCCAAGTACACATGTCAAAGCACAATCCAACACATAAGGAAGCAAAGCCCAGTGCCCAACACCAAGTGCCAAGCTCTTAAAACCTTCTACATATCTCTTCGATATAGCTATAGAAGTATCGGTGCACATAAAGGTTTAAATTATTAATTTCCTAATGTATTTCGGATACGGTGTTGATAAGTAAATAAATAAAAACAAAAACACAGATAACTTCCAGGTGCCAATATTGCAGGTGTCGAGTATATAAAATTTTGGAATTTGATTTATCTAACTACAAGAGATCTCGTGCCACAAGGGTTTTGAAGTATCGAGGTTTGCTATCAGCAGATAGAACGCTCCAAGGATCAATGGCACCATCAACAATCTGATTAAGAGAAGTCAAATACTAGGCTGCTATCAAGTATTCGTTATTCTTGGGCATCGGGTCATTGATTTGAGATTGCAGGTGTTGATTGAGCATTGATAGCATCAACACAATGATCTATAAGGATGGAGATCAGTTGCACACCTATTTGCTTTTCTCTCAACCTAATTTGCTAGCTTAGACCATTCTGAATCCACTTTGAACCATTGCAGAAGAGACTTTGAAAGAGTTCCTTTCAAAGGCTACGAGAACTACTATTGAGTGGATTCAAATCCCTGGGATGAAGCCTGGACCGGATTCAATAGGCATTGTGGGTATTTCATGTAGTTGTATTGGAGTAGCTGCACAAGCATGTGCTCTCGTGGGTTTGGAACCCTAGAAGATTTCTACAATTCTTAAAGATCATCCATTATTGTTTTCTGATTGTCATTGCCTTTCTTATTGCTTGAAAATTTAACCTCCTATTGGTATTTTCAGACTTCAAGAAGATCTACCTTTAAAAATCCTTTGAAGTGGCACTTGCTTGAATGGAATGAGTATTGATCTCTATGGATTGTAGTGAAGACTATTAATGAGGGCCAGTTCATTGACAGTTGGAGCTCATGATTTTTCATGTAGAAATTCTAGTATTTTTTTTTCACTAGATTCAAATTATTCATATAACAATGTCTTATTCATCACCCTTGGGTGTTTTGACACTTAAATCGGTCATTTTGGTCAACATATGTTTTGTCAGCATTTTTAACTAGAAAAGGGAGGAACATAAATTGACATTGGCTACCATGCTAGTGACTCAAGTTTCCAGGGAGGAAAATCAAGCTACATTGTATGGCAGGAGAACATTTGGGGATTGGATAGATGTCCTCAACCTATTGTGTTGGATTCCAGTGGGTTATGTTGGTGTCAAAATCTTGTCAATGTATGTATGCCATATTCTCATGATTGAGAGGTTTCTGGTGATCACTTTCCTCAAGGTTAAACAAGTGTCATGTTGTGAACCACTGGAAATACGTAAATGTATTTGCATATGTCATCCAACAAAATTCCTCAATTTGTTTTTGGCATGTCGGAGAGCACTGAAATTAATCATGTTGTCATACAATGAAGATGAATTTCAAGTTAGAGGATCTTTATTGCCTATACTCTTTGAAATATCCTCTTCTTGTCTACGGCTATTAAGGTCTACAATTGTTGTTTCTCAATGATTTTTTGAGTGTGCTTCGTGGAAACCTTCCTTGGAAGATGATTTGACAGGGGATATGAATCCTGGGAAACATCTTATATTTTCCATACTTGATCATACTTCTAAGATACTGCAAATCCCATTTCCGAAGAAAAAGAGCATCTGGATGATCACACACTGATTGATGCTCTAGGAAAGACTCTAAGTTTTGAGGTAGGAAATACAGTTGGTTTTTAAAACAAATCAACTTTGAGACAAATATTTGTTCAAATCAGTCAATTGACACCTTAGTGAAGTAGAGCATTTGGATCATATTTCTCAGAAGTTTGAATTTATCTTGAACAATATGGAATTTCTTGTGCAGACATACATGAATACCCTCTCTTCAAAGATTGTAAATCGATGAAAACACATGCTAGCTGAGATTGTTGTCAAAGCAGTGCTTGATGTTGCAGATTTGGAAAGAAAGGATGTTAACTTGGATTTGATTAAAGTCGAAGGGAAAGTTGGTGAAAAGCTGGTAGATACAGAATTGGTTTCTGGTATTATAGTTGATAAAGATATGAGTCATCCACAGATAAACCAGAGAATAGAAAACATAAAGGCATGAATGGTGGTTTTGTAGTGAACCCCTGACAGATGTTAGAGGAGATTCAAGGAGAGAGAGTATTGAGTCTGTTATCCCTGATTTCATGGGATAACTAGGAGATCATGTCTCGAGGCCCACAGGTCCTATACATGGAGTACCGAGAGCAGGATTGAACTAAGAATGGCCCTGGAGGGCCCATCATTGTTTTTCTTCATCAGACCTGTCTTGTCAGCAGCAACAGCATCCATCACCTTCGGCTTGGACTTGCATCGGAAAAGACTCTTGCTCCATGAGGTAATTGGTCCAGGTATCATGGTATGTGTCATGTTTGATCATTATAACTTTCAGATATATGCATCAGGTTCCTTACATTCCTGACAACTGCTTGGATCTTACACTAACCCACTTGACCATGGTTGGGGGGATTAACGGGGTGCCCTAGCAAGCTTGTATCCATAGGTTTTGGTTAGCCACCAGGGGGGATTTTGAAGAGCCATCGTCCGCTCCCACCATATCATCTTTTTACATCTTGTCTCCTATCCATCTATCCCACTCCCCTAGTCCGAACATTAGGATGACCTATTTGTGGGGTTACACTTTATCCTGTGGGAAGAAGGGGCTAAAGGCCTAGGAGGTAAAATTAGTTGGTAAAAGATAAAATCCATAGAAAATAAAACCTAGAGATGCCTCACCCAGGGATCCTTGAGAAGGAAATAAAAAGCCTCTCGATAAGAAACAAGAGGGACCCGAAGAAAAATAATAAAACAAGACCTAGCCAAGAGGATGGGGGGTCTCATCATGAGCCAACCCATTATGTTCATAGGTATCTAGCCGTATGACATTGCCACTATTTGTTCACCATGCCAGGGCAGTGACCCTTGGTTGCATGCCCAAGGGAAAGGGGGTCTCATCACGAGCCAGCCTTATCATTTCTGCGAAAGTACTCATGGGTAACACTGTCAGCTCTGGTCACCACACCAAGGCAGTGTCCTCTAGTTATACCTTGAATTAAAAAGAAAGAAAAAACAATAAATAAAAGAAAGAATAAAAGCAATAGTGGGCTTGGAAAGAACTGCATCCACGACAGGTACAACTCGCCTCCTACAAAGGCACCCACGGATAATATCCACCCTTGGTTTTCACTGTTTCTGGGCATCCTTAGACCATGCCACCTCATATTACATGGCTTGAATGATATCCTTTGGGAACTTTTCTCTTCTTATGGATGCTAGCTCAATAGGTTACCTTGTCTTTTTCTTCAGCTTTGTATAGTAGGTCAGTGTAATGTCTTTAAGCTATTAGATGATATGCTAGGGGTCTTATGCATGCATTTGATAAAATTAATGATGAAATATGATTGACATTGCTATGATCCCGAGGACTAATGAGCCCATGGAGGGTGAAGTTTTTGATGTGCAGGACCATACCCGACGGACAGGTACCAGGTGGAGCGGTACACATGGGGAGATGATCAGTTTGGACCTCCATGGGGTTGAAGAGCCCATCATATGGTTGTTGGGAACTCATTAGGGGTAGAGACATGACAATCATTGATCGAGCCTTTGCACAAGAGAAGAAGGAGGACGTTTTCATCTAGGACGCCTTGGCTGAGCCCAGCCTAGGAGGATTAATCTACTGCAGGTGGAACGTGTGTTTTCTGTTGACCAGGACGTCCTCTAGAGAGCCTTGACGTCGCCTCCAGCGTGTGGTATCTTTACAGGTCAGTTTGGCACGTGTGGCAGAGTTTGGAGGCCCAGAGAGGGCCAACGTTTTCCTTCTAGTGCTAAGTTTTGCCCTAAAAAGGGCCAACGTCTCCCTCAGAGGGGCTAGACATCCTGCTTACTGTTCATTTAGTCTTTTATTTAGCAGATAAATGTAAAAACATTATGATTTTTAGTAGTCAGCCTTGTTGGCTATTTTAATGACCTAATTTTGAAATTAAAGGTCATTGGATGATATAAATTGAGGATGTTTTCCCTCATTTTGAACATAACACAACTCACTCTCTTGTGAGATCTGATTTTGCGCCCTACTAGGGTAGTTTTGTTGTCTAAAGTGAGGTGCACTTTCTATTGGAAGGATGTTTTTGGCATTTATGGCATTTCTCTCAAGGAAGGTTTACAACTAGGGTTTTCTTGTGTTTTTCTTCATGACATGTAAGTGAATTTTCTTGCAAAACTTCTTAAATGAATGGTAGTAGGTATAATTTCTTGCATTTAATTATTGTATTGCTGATTTAAAACCCTAGGTAGCAAGCACACAAGTAGGTTATTGTTACATGTCCCCTTGTTGAGAAATATTTTTCAGCCATTGAAGAAANGTCTTCCTTCTTCTGAGCTAGCGTTGAATTCTATAAGTTGAAAAGAGGAGACATCCTAGGCCTAGATTTCCTACACCTAGGGTTTCACCTTATAGGGTTTGAAAGCCTTGTCATTGCAACACTTTCTCCCTTAGATTTATGCTTTAAGCTAGCCATTTTGCGAAGTCAATTTAGAGAAGGAGGAAAGAGCACAAGGCCTTTCTTGAGCAACACCGAAGTGAGCCTCTTTCCCCTAGGGTTTTGATTCTAGGGCCCTGCCTTTGCAACACCACATAACCCTACCTTCTAGTCTCTGATTTATCATCCTTCCGAGACCTTGTGCCCTTATCTTTGACTCCATATACCCTAAGGCACTGACATTTGACCTCCAACGTTGAAGTCATAGTGTTCAAAACAACTCTTTAAACTCTAAATCTTGAAACCCTAACTAACTAACCCTAACCCTAACTAAGTCTGACGTCATAGTTGGTTATTTTTTACGCAACAAGATTTTGACTTTTACAAGCAATTGAGTGATGATCTAAAGCATTTATTGATTGAAGTGTTGATTGAATACATTGTTGGCTTTGTCATCTTGATAGTTATTGATGAATTAATGCTCTTTCCATATATAATTGACAAAACGTTGATCTCATTGATATCTATTGTTTTACATTGCTTAAATTATATCATATGGTCATATGAAGTGCTAACCCTTTGTATATAGCATGCATATATATTTTTCTATTGTTTCTTTGTTATGGGTAGGTGTTCTCATTTGGGACTATACTTCATTATTGGTTGATTAGCTGGACCTTCTGATTTTGGTGGTAACCTGTGAGGGGGAAACTTTAACTCTGACCTTATATCTCAGCCTCTTCAAAACCTCAGGTTATCGAGGACGTCTCCCCTGGGATAACCTCCCTAAATAGAAAGAACCTCCCCATTGTGGTGACATTGGGTGGGGAAGGTTCCTATTTCGCCAGTTTGACCCTTATCCTTTAGCTATTTGACCTAAACTACAAACTATGCGATAACATTTTGGCGTCGTTTCCAGGGAACACTGAGTCAATCTTCCTCAACAATAAATCTTTTGGTAAGCCTCACCTCAAAGACCTTTTCTCTTACAAGATTACTTGGTGACTCCACTAGACTTTATTCCCCTATTCTTTGATAGTTTCAGGAAAACTATCTGGCGACTCCATCAATGACGACCCGTAGCGGGCGACAATACTCAAATCCCGCTATTGTGGCGACCATCACTCTAACAAACAATGTGCCTCCAATCAATCCAAATCCTCACAAATGGTCTCACCCAGAGAGTTTCAACTGTTTTGACTTTAACAACATCCAAGGTGGACTGCATGACTTACCCATAGATGCAAACTCTTTGCTACCTTTCTTTTCAGGAAAGGGCACCCCTGGAAACTCACATTGGACCCATTTTTGTGACAGTTTTAACTTTCACTTGGCCGATCAAGATCACCCTGATGTCTTCATGAGGCTCTTTGCAAGTTCCCTTACAGGATATGCTAAAGTTTGGATTGATGGGTGTCCCAAGGGAAGCATAAAAAACCCCGAAGAACTACAAAAATCCTTTAAAATAAGGTGGTGTGATAGTGAACATTCACAAGACTCCTTGTCTCAATACTTCAACATTTGCAAAGGACCCTGTGAAATTATTGGAGATTTCAGTGATAGGTTCAGCCTTCTCCTCAAAAAGATCTGGTCAAAGGTGGGCTCAGAACAAGCCATCATCGATCACTTCTTGTCTTCCTTGGAAGGAACCTTGCAATTCAACATTAAGGACCGGTCACCAACAACTTTAGAAGAAGTGCAAGACCTGGCCTTTCAAATTGAAAGAAATCTTGATTTTGATGATTACATTCAACAAAGAAACCTAACACAAAATTGCGAACTATGGGATCTGGGTAATGAACCTATGGCGAAACCTGAACCTCCAAGGATCCTCCAGATCGAACTAGCTCCCGCCAAAAGGAAATGGAGCCTTTCTCATGAAAGTGTTGTTTCTTTTCAAGAACCTCGGATAAAAAGGGCCCATCTGGAGGATGAAGTTGGGGATGTATCACCCAAAAATGTTGAACCAAATATTCCTGAAGACTTCGCTCTTTTTATTCACCAGGTGGGACGCCCTATTTCTAAAGTCCGTGAGTTCACACCTTTTTATGTCTCTCTCCGGTTCAAAGATTTTCTCCTTCACAACTGTCTCCTGCACCCAAGAGCTACAACCAATATAATGACAGAAGAAGTTATGCATCAATTGGGTCTGAAGATCTCACAGGCAAACACCAGAGATAATTTCACAAAAGGAATCATTAACAACCTCGAGGTAGCATTTGAATCCTGCCCCAGTGCTCCTTTCTTGATAAATGTGGTCATCATAGATGATGTAAATAATTTCAGGATTATCCTTCACAATGACCTCATTGAACACTTAAATGGAAGCATTCACAAGAAGAAGTCCAGAGCCACTATCCCTCATCTTGAAGGAGGATTTTTCACCGTCTATAATGAGCCTTTTGTTGGATCACTAGTTGAGACCTCCGATGAGGTGAATGATCAACTTTTATGCATCAATAGTGGTCTCAATGATTGGTTCATTCAGGAAGGGAAGTTGGATATGGACACTGTTGAAGAAACAGAAGGAGTTTGGACCTTGGAATTCGATGGGTCACACTCAAGCTTTGGATTAGGTGCTAGAGTACTTTTAACAGCTCCCTCAGGTGAGGTCTTCTACCATTCATATAGGCTGGAATTTCGTTGCACCAACAATGTGGCTGAATATGAAGCTTTGATTCTGGGACTTAATCTAGCAATCGACAAAGGTGTTACAATCTTGGAAGTGAAAGGGGACTCAGACCTCATTGTGTCGCAAGTTTTAATGAGATTTTCCACTAAGAATGAGAAGTTGAAAAAGTATCGAGATGTAGCTTAGACCCTTTCAAAATCCTTCAGAAAGATATCAATTGAAGTTGTTCCTCGAGAAGAAAACCACGTGGTTGATGCTCTGGCTATCTCAGCCTCCACTTTACAACCATGCGAAGGACCTCTTCATGACCTATGCAAAATGGAGGTTCTTTTTAGACCTTCTGTCCCTGACAATTTGGAGCATTGGCAGGTGTTCGAGGATGACGATCAAATTATCAGATTCATGGAAAATAGAAAATAATTTACAAATTCGCAAGTTTATTTCCTGGTCGACTCTATGGACTTGGAATTCATCAACCTACAAAACAATACCTTACCAAAGGGTTGTATTCCTCTAGAAAACCTTTTTGACAAACATGATGTTTTCAAAGGGAAAAGAACCAATAAGCAAGATGAGGAAGCCTTGGAATTCAATATCGGTATAGAGATGGACCCGAGGATGGTCAAGATAGGAAAGGGGACCACCAAGAAAGGGAGGAAGGAAATACTAGGGCTCATCAGAGAATTTAGAGACACTTTTGCTTGGAACTATGATGATTTAAAGGCCTATAGAGGGGATGTCATCCAACACTCTATACCCTTGGTAGAAGGAGCCAAGCCATTCCGAAAAAAGCTAAGGCATATCAACTTGAAGTTGGCAAGCCAGATAAAAAAGGAACTCCAAAAGATGGTTGACGCTGGTATCATAGCCCCTGTCAGGTATTCTTCTTGGATGTCAAACTTGGAAGTTGTTCAGAAGAAAAATGGTGATATCCGCCTATGTGTCGACTTCCGCAACCTCAACCAGTTGTCTTTAAAGGACAATTATCCCCTCCCAAACATGGAACATTTGCTTCAACGGGTCATAGGGGTAGGGATGATGTCTATGCTAGATGGGTTCTCAGGATACAACCAAGTTTTAGTCAAAAGGGAGGATCAATTCAAGACTGCATTCACTACACCTTGGGGAACTTTTATGTACTTGAGAATGCCGTTTGGTCTCATGAATGCTGGTGCCACTTTTCAGAGAGAAATGGACTTTGCCTTCAGGGAACTTATACAAAAAATCATAGAAATTTACCAAGATGACCTCACAGTTGTGTCCAAGGATAGGAAAGACCATCTCTCCCACCTCAGGATTGTTTTTGAACGATGTAAGAAGTATGGTATCTCACTGAATCCTAAGAAATCTATTTTGGGGATTGACGAAGGAAAACTATTGGGACACGTGGCCTCGCTAGAAGGAGTCTCTATTGATCCTGAAAGAGTCCAATCAATAAAGGATGTCCGCCCTCCAATCAACAAGAAAGCCCTACAATCTTTTCTTGGAAAAATCAACTTCATCCACAGGTTTGTGCCGAATTTCGCTGAAAGGATAAAACCATTAAGCGCTCTGCTGAAAAAGGATGTTTCTTTCAGGTGGGGATATGAGACCAACAGATCTTTTGAAGATATTAAAAACGCCATCTCCCAAGCCCCTGTCTTGATTAGTCCTAATTTTTTGCGAGATTTCATAATATTCTCATTTGCATCTCAGGATACTATTACATGTGTCTTGATGCAGAAGGATGCTGATAACTATGAACATCCTGTAGATTTTATGAGCAAAGTCCTAAGAGATTTAGAATTGAACTATTCTATCACAGAGAAACAGGCCTATGCCTTGGTCAAATCCCTCAAAAATTTAAGGAACTACATTGGTTACAATAAAATCAAGGCTTATGTCCCATACACAGCCGTGAAGGATGTTTTATCACAACAAGACTGCATGGGTACTCGAGGAAAGTGGGTTTCCAAAATCCAAGAGTATGACTTAGAAATAAAACCCACCAAGATACTAAAAGGACAAGGTCTGTCCCAAATGTTGATTGAAAGCAATCAGGAAGCCATACAAATGGGTGAGAATGAGAAAGTGAATGTAATGATCAGTGAACTAGAATATGATGAATGGTATTCTGATATAGTTTATTATCTAAAGAACTTGTCTTGCCTTGATCATTTGGTGGATTACAAGAGAAGGGCTTTGAGATTGAAGGCTATGAAATACTTCTTGACTGAGGATGGACTTGGGTGGAAGAATCCTGATGGTGTTATACTTCGATGTGTAAATAAGGACGAGGCAAAGAAGATATTGGAAGAATTGCATTCTGGGCATTGTGGTGGACACTTTGCTTCTCGTACTACTGCCCATAAGATCTTGAGGGCCGGTTATTATTGGCCAACACTCTTTTCAGACACTTAACAGGAAGTTCGATCTTGCCAACCTTGCCAATACTTCTCTGGCAAACCAAGACTTCCAGGATAGCCTTTGAAACCGGTAGTAGTGGAGGCACCCTTTCAGCAATGGGGTTTGGATTTTGTTGGTGAATTCAAAGATAATTCAAGTAATGGATATCGGTGGATCCTGACAGCTACAGATTATTTCACTAGATGGGTTGAATCAATTCCTACAAAGAAGGCCACTGAAGAAGTAGCCATGAACTTCCTAGAAGATTGGATCATAACTAGGTTTGGCGCCCCTTCCAAGATCACTACAGATAATGCCAAAGATTTTAGCTCCTACACTCTGGCAGAATTTTGTTTCAAATATGGCATTACCCTATCCCATTCCTCAAATTATTACCCACAAGGGAATGGATTGGCAGAGTCAACCAACAAGAACCTCATGAATATTCTAAAGAAGGTTTTTAGAGAAAATAAGAAGTTGTGGGATAGTAAAATAAAATATGCAGTATGGGTAGATCGAATAACAACAAAAACTTCTATAGGGAAAACTCCTTTTGAGATAGTATATGGACTTGAAGCAAAACTTCATGTGAACCTCCTAATCCATATCCTTCGATTTTCTCAACAATACGCAATAGATACGGAAGCAATCTAGGGAAGAATAAATTAACTGATAGAATTAGATGAAATGCGAAGAAGTGCCTTGGGTCAAATGACGAGGAACCAAGAAAAAATAAAGAACACATTTGATCACAAAGCCAAGGAAAGAAGTTTCATCAAAGGAGATCTTGTCCTGCTGTGGGATAAAAGGAAAGAGAAGCCTGGAATGCACAAAAAATTTGACAGCCTATGGGGAGGCCCTTATAAGATCGAGAGTTGTGCAGGAATGAATTCTTTCAACCTGGAGACAATGGAAGGAGAAATTTTGAAACTGCCAGTAAACGCTTTACATATCAAGCGTTACTACCCCCCAGACACATGACTGTACAGGTAAATATAGGTAGGAAGGCATTTTCCATGTATTATACCATTTGCATTTAATGTTAGTTTGTTTTCTCATATGCATATTGATTGCTTTATTTCATATACATATATATTATATTTGTGGGGTGGAAATACCACCCCAACTTTGTTGCTGATGCCCTATTCGAGTGTGAGCAGGTCTGCAGGTTTATGTCAAAGATGCCGAGGTTCTCATGCGCTCTACGGTGAGCACATGTCCTCAAGTTGGAGCCAGATGTTATCCCCGATTTCATGGGATAACTAGGAGATCATGTCTCGAGGCCCACAGGTCCTAGACATGGAGTACTGAGAGCAGGATTGACCTGAGCATGGCCTTGGAGGGCCCATCTTTCTTTTTCTTCATTAGACCTATCCTGTCAGCAGCAACAGCATCCA